>LPNX010313735.1:378791-380332 GCA_001517045.1 Pseudotsuga menziesii
GTACAATGACAAACATGCATGTTATCCTATTCATCCAATTCATCGTATACAAAGTGGCCAAGATGTGAAGGATAGATCTCCCAACTCCAAGTGACAAACAAACTAGCTCAAATCTATGATGGATGCATGCAGTTTGTCCTAGGTGTCTAGGTTTTAACAAACACGAATACATGCAAGTTGGCAAAGACAAGACAAAATGGGTATGTAAGCTTATAAACAATACATGCACTTCGTTAACTTTGGTCGTAATTCGATAACGATTCAGAGGCCATTATTTCATAGCGATGGCTTCTCATTTTTTTGAATGATTAGTTTAATTCATGTTGACTTGCATTCATGTTTTTAATGAATATTTATTTGTTTAAAGTTTTCTTTATATAAATATTAAATATTTATGATTGGTAAATATTGATAAGTTATAAGTTAAGTGTTTTTAATTAGCATATCTATATAGTTTGTGGGATGGATTATTTCTATAGAGATTAATGGTTGAGGGATAGTTATAAAATGGTTTAATTGTTAGTTAGCCATGTCTAACTACATGTTATCATCCACATTCTTAGTGTTATCCATTCATGATTTATGAGTTATCCATCCATTAGTACCAGTTTTCCATTCATAAATTAGCTACTAGTTATTTTTTATATTCCTTTTTTTATGATTGTTTATTTTAAATTTTGAACGACTTCCATAGAATCAATCTTGAAAGTAGGCTTGTCTCATCCTTGTCCATAGATGAAAAAACTTAGGCCCTAGCCAGCCCTAGCCCATCCCAAATCTTAAATAAAAATGTCTATGCAGGGAATTAAATGGGATGTTAGCCTCGGAGTACTTATTATCCATGTATTCACTAAAACTTATGTATACATCAAGTACCATTTATTTTTTAAATTTGTTTTTTTGTATAATTATTTAATTCAAATTTTGAAGAAACAATCTAAAAAAACATAAATAGTAAATTCTAAAATATAAACACCTATCATTTTTTAATAAAAGTAAATTTTTTTACTTAACAAAATCATTTAATTCTTAAAAAAAACTATCCATTATAATCATAATTATAATTTATATATATATATAAAAGTTTCCAAAAAAACTAATTTGAACTCCACCTTCCCACCTTCAATTTGAAACGATTTCCTTTCGTTGAACTAGATCGTATATATTTCTTCCAACGTTCAATTTGAAACTATTTACTTTCATTGAACTAGATGGTATATATTTCTTTGTTATGTTATATTTTATAACATATAAAAAATATGTGCATGGTTTGACATGAATGGAAACTATTTACTTTCATTGAACTAGATGGTATATATTTCTTTGTTATGTTATATTTTATAAGAATGGATTAGTTTTCAAATATTAGAATATTCACACTTATCTAAAAGTTAACGTCGAAATTTATTCCAACGAAGTGATTAACTTTTTCAACGAAATTTATTCCAACGAAGTGATTAACTTTTTCAATATTTCAATAATCACACTTTTCAAAAGTTAATATTGAAATTGTGAAATTGACTCGAGAGCAAATTAATCCA
>LPNX010313744.1:6441-40270 GCA_001517045.1 Pseudotsuga menziesii
GAGAAACTAGGAGTGGTACTCTCAAACCTCTGGAAACTGGAGAGAAGAGGCAGGGAAGATCGTTGCGCGGGAGGTTTGAATTTGAAATCGCCAATGGACGGCAGCGAACGGAGGTTGACGGCGATGGAAGTTGACGGAAACGGAAAGAGGATAAACGGGGCAACGAGGACGGTGGGCGAACGGTGACCGGCTACGGAGAGGAAGGCCCGGACAGTGGCCGGAGGGCCGGCGCGACGGTTGCCGCCGGGCAAAATCGTCGCGTCGGTAGCCCACTCCATTATAAATAGTTGTGGAGATAAAGAAATTATATATATATATATATATATATAGTACA
Source organism: Pseudotsuga menziesii (assembly GCA_001517045.1). Classification (NCBI taxonomy): domain Eukaryota; kingdom Viridiplantae; phylum Streptophyta; class Pinopsida; order Pinales; family Pinaceae; genus Pseudotsuga; species Pseudotsuga menziesii. The sequence goes on from LPNX010313744.1 coordinate 6,776, forward strand.
ATTATATAGTTTGTTTGTGATTGGATCACGTTGATAGGGATCAAATGGTTGAGAGATAGTTTTGGAATGGAAGACTGTTTGGAGAAATACAAAAATATTTCCAAAACATAAAGTTATAAGAGGGTCATGTTATGCAACTATATTATATGTGCAATGCAAATTATTGGCTTTTTTCTGTTAGGGAAGTTAGCTTGATATAATCAATACTTTTATTTTTGGGTAAAATCTAGAGTTAGGTTGTTATAGTTGACACTCAAGCATATTGAAATAAACAAGGAATGAGAGATGGAATATGGAAGTAGGTGTTTCAAAAGAGGGATGATTTTGAGTTAATTGAGGATTATTCTTGGAATTAAATGTGTCATTCTTTATTTCTTTACCTAGTTCTTACTATATGTTTGGAATGATTCTTTTCATTCAATTTTTATAATTTAACTATAATGAAGCATGCATGTTGAATTCTTATGCTTTTGTTAATGTAGATTATTTTTCAATTGGTTTCCTTTATTGCACCGAGAATAGTGGGGTGCTTACAACCCAGTATGGGGGAGATGTTGTAATGTGTAACATTGTGTAACGTTATGTAAAAGGGAAATAGAAATGCAAATGATGTCGGCTTTAAAAAAAAATTGATTTGATCCTAAACCTACATATATCAAGAGCCAAGAGCAATCAAATATATTGTGGTGTAATTTTTTTCTTAATGTGTAAGAAAATTAAAACAAAGACAATTTACACAATAAGAAGAATTGGATCTCATTTGATGCTTAATAAACCCGGGTTTAAGATGAATCTATGCTAATTATTATTATATATACTTAATTGTAAACATTTAAGAACTTTGCATAATTTTGTATACATGCCTAAGATAAGATATATACATTATTATTCTTAAATACATTAATTACTAAAATAATGTTTAAAGTAATAAAAATATATATCTAAATTACGTGTCCACTCGTGATACTTAGATTTATTAAAATGTTGGTTTATGCATGAAGACTATAAATGAATTTGATAAGTTTCTTTTTATATTTTACCACGTATTTTACATCCAATATAAGTATTCTTAGATAATCTTAAATAAATTAATTACTAAAATAGGCTTGTGTGAGTAATAAAAAATATATCTAAATTACGGCTGGGTTTGAATCAATACTTAGATTTACTAAAATCTTGGTGTCTCCATGAAGGCTAGAAATGAATTTGACTCGTTTATTTATTATTATATTTTACTTCCGTACTATAAGGATTGGANCTGGTTTTGAATCAATACTTAGATTTACTAAAATCTTGGTGTCTCCATGAAGGCTAGAAATGAATTTGACTCGTTTATTTATTATTATATTTTACTTCCGTACTATAAGGATTGGAAAAGGATAGCAAGGCCTAACTACTCTCCTTTAGGAGAATTGTCATGCAAGTAGGTGGGTACTTGGAAAGCGTTGTAGAGAGGGTGATAAAAGGGGAAGTAAAGGAAGAGTGATGGTGTCATGGTCCTCTCGCACACCTCATTTGAGACGTGTCGGATGCTCGAGGACATGTCAGCAAGGTGGGTATGCTCCTCAGCCAAACGAAGTGTAAGCGTTTGGCAAGCCTCACGATACACTTTGCATCCGCGCTGAAAGCTCACAACAAGGGGGAAACTTGGTTATGTGATGTGCGGACTTGATGGAGCGCTGGGTGCTTAGTACATCCGGGAGGAGGCACATGACACCCATTCCCACAATGGGCACTTGCATGGAGGGTCGCTAGTTTACTTGAGCAATAGGCTAGCAAAGGAGAGGATGTAGATGGTGGAAGCATGAGTTGGACACCGATGAAGGAAAGCATGGGCGCCAAGCAAGGGCGCACCACTTTGAAGAGCGCTCGCTCATTAAACCTATATAAGGAAGTGTACTCACTTGGCAAGAGGGCTTACATGAATTGTTCAGAAAGAAGACACAGTAGAGAGTTCATTGGGCAGCTGCATCCTTCTCTTATGTAATCTTGTTGTGTGTTAGCTTGTTGGGAACACACGAAGATTTGCTAGTTGGGAAACTCCATTGATGTAAATTTTTGTTAATAAAATAAACTTTTCAGGGTTTGCTAATTGGGAAACCCCACCTATCTATTCTGTGTTATTTTCGTGGATGTTGTGTACATTGTTTAACTTAATTAAATGTTTCGGCTAAGGAGTTAATAAGTAAACTTATAACGGTTTAGGTGAAGTACTTTCGTTGGTCTAGGTGTAATTTGTAGGTGCGCCCTTGAGTTAGCCAAGCTCTCAAGGTGCTCCTTGGTAGTGCCGCACGATTTTGACAAGGAAAGTTAGGAAACGAGCTGGAAAGGCTGTGATAGATGGTATCATAGAACTTAGCAAAGATGCTCCCCATAGGCAGTAGAATAGGGCTGCTGAAGTCACTAAGGATGCAGCAAAAACATAAAGGGATTTGGGCGTTGTTGTTGGAAGAGCCTTCAAAGACTCTAACGCAGCTACTGGACAGGTGGTTGGACAAGTTGATGGGTGCGATGAGGAAGGTAGAGAAAGAACTCCCTTTGTTGGAAGCGCTAGTGGAATGAGCAACGTCTTGGAGAGACACGCTCCTTGCAAAGGTGCGCTTTGCAGTGACATAGTGCGTTGACAACCCAATGAATAGACGCACTCACGGAGGTGCACACCACATTGCGCAACGAGAACAGAATGAGCTCTCTCAAGGGACGCATGCCTTAGCATAGAGTGCTCAGAAGAGACACGCTCCATGCAAACAACAGAGAGCACAGAGCGCTAAGAGAGAATGTGTTGCGACTACAAAAAGGGCGCGCACTGCAGATGCATGATAAGTGACACCCACGGATGAAGTGCACTGGGAAACGATGTTTGAGACAGATGCTCGGCGAGAGCGCTCCACTATGGAATGACGAAAATGCTCAAGAAGCGCACAACAACAATAGACGCTCGCAGAGGGCACGTTGTAGATGGAGGATGATGCAGACACGTGTTGTAGGGCACACACCTCACCGTTCTTGGCAAGTGACGTCTATGGGATCAACACCTGGGTAGAGGAACTTGGCGCTACAATAGGGGAGATAAGGAAGGAGTGCACGGCTACGACAGTGGAAATAGAGTATGTCCAAACGATGGGCAGATTTTTCCATCGTCTTGGTTTCATTCGAAATGGAAAACTGACAAGTGCTTTGTGCTTTGTTGATAGTATCATAAATGGAAGAAACATGAGGGCCCTAGTGGACATGAGCGCTTTTCACAATTTTGTGAAGCGGGAGGTTGCGAACGCTATTGGGATGAAGAGAAAGAACTGCGGCATAAACGTCAAGGTAGTTAATTCTTCGGCTAGAGAAACTGAAGGTGTCTCTTCAGGTGTGACTATTCAGCTGGGACGTTGGACATGAAATGTAGGCTTCACCATGATGCCTCTTGATGATTTTGAGATGATCGTAGGGAAGGACTTCTTGTGGAGACATTAAGCAATGTTGTTGTCGTTTGTAGATAAGATGGTGATTCTAAGTGGGAGAAAACCTAAGGTGGTGCACACCGTTGCTAGTAAGGCAGAAAAAGCTCATTTTTGCACTAAGCATGAAGAAAGTGGCTCGATGGTCGGAAACACAGATGTATGTTGCAGCGCTATTAGACGAGTCTAATACAGGAAGTGTGGGGACGCCTTCTCCTCCACTCCTCCTTGATATTCTAGCTACTTATGCAGACTTGATTCTTGAGAACCTACCCAAGGTGTTTCCTCCGAGAGAGACTATTTATCATCATATTGAGCTTAAGCTAAGATCTAGACCTATAGCGAAGGCTCCTTACAGGATATCGAGACCGAAGTTGGAGGAGTTGAAACAACAACTTACCGAGCTTATGGATGTTGGTTTCATACAGCCTTCAAGGTCTCCATATGGTTCCCTAGTGCTATTCCAAACAAAGAAGGACATGATGGAGCTAAGGATGTGCTTGGACTTTAGGATGTTCAAAAAGCAAACCATTAAGAACCATTATCCTCTACCATTGGTTGCATATTTTTTTGACAAGTTGGATAAATCGAGGGTGTTTTCGAAACTGGATCTAGGACAAGGGTACTATCAAGTGAGAATCATAGAATGCGACTGAGTACAAGACAACATGTGTGACGCAATATGGAAGTTTTGAGTTTCTCGTGATGTCGTTTGAGCTGTGCAACACCCATGGGACTTTCTGTACTTTGATGAACGATATGCTGCAACCGTTCTTGGACAAGTTGGTTCTGGTATATTTGGATGATATCGTCATTTACAATGAAACAAAGAAGGAACATAGGAAATATTTGAAAGAGGTGTTTGATGCGTTGTGGGAGAACACGATTTACTAAAAGGAATCCAAGTGCATGTTTGGGAAGGAATAAATTCCATTATTGGGCCATAGGATTGGACGAAGACAGGTTCGCATGGATGACAGGAAGGTCGCTTCTATCAAAGATTGGGAAGGACCCTAGATAGTGCAGGAAGTGTGTATCTTCGACCTTGGCTTGGTGAATTACTACCACAAGTTTGTTGAGAGTTATTCCAGATTTGTAGTGCCTCTCACCGAGTTGCTAAAGAAGAATAAGGCGTGAATTGGTCTGAAAAATGCCAAGGGGTGTTTGATGACTAAAACACATACTTGCAACCACCCCGCTACTATGGTTTCCTGACTTTGAAAATTAGTTTGAAGTACATATGGATGCGTCTAAATTCACCATTAGAGGAGTAGTGATGCAGGGAGGTCACTCAGTGGAATACGAGCATCATAAGCTTTGGGATTAGGAACAAAGATATTCGATTCATGAGAAAGAGATGACGACGGCTGTGGATTGTTTAATATTTTGGTGACACTACTTGTTGGGTAAACCATTCATTGTAAAAATGGACATTATGGCTACAAGCTACTCCACCACTCAGCCAAATATGTCACCCAAGCAAGCTAGATGGAAATAATTTTTGGCGAACTCTTTGACATGGTCTTGGAGTACTGGTTAGGCAAGCTGAACACTGCCGCATATGCATTGAGAATGAAGGCTCAACTCGCAGCATTGGAGGGATAGCCTAGAGACCCGACTAATCAAGTCATGCCCAACTTGTGACAAAGGATTCATGAGAACTTGACGAGGGACCTGACAACCATAAGCATCTTGAAGCAAATCAAGGAAGGCAAAGCAAATAGGTTTGGGAGGAAGATGGACTACTCTTTTTTTATGGACGTTTGTATGTGTCAAAGGCAACCCATCTTCGTAAATACTTGCTACAGGAGTGTCATGAATTAGTGTGGGTAGGCCATTTGAGGCAGCATAGGATGTGCGCCTTGCTTAAGAAGAGCATCTTCTGGGAGCACCTATGATGGGATGTAAAAGAGTACGTTAGCACTTTCCTCATTTGCTAGAAAGACAAGTCAAGTACGAAGAATAAGGAAAGTTTTTTATAGCCACTACTGGTTCCAAAGAGGCCATGGGTGAGTGTGTCCATGGAATTCATCTCGAAGCTACTAGTTGCGCAGGGATACAATGGGAAATTTGTGGTGGTATATCGTTTCTCCAAGTATGTGACGTTTGTGGAAATGAAGTCACCATCAAAATCAACAGATGTGGCTAAGTTGTTCTTCAAACATGTGGTCAACTACTGAGGTTTTCCACTAAACATTGTGTCTGACAGTGATGTTAGGTTCATAGGGAAATTTTTTCCATCACTATTCAAGTTTATCTCGATGTAGTTACTCACTACTTTAAAGTTTCATCTGGATACAGAGGGGTAGACGGAGAGGGTTAACACGGGCCTAGAGATCTACTTGATTCAATTTGTGCATGTAGACCAAAAGAATTGGCCGAAACTTTTGGATGCGGCTCAATTCAGTTATAACATGCACATGAGTTTAGCAACGAGGTACAGTCCGTTTGCCTTGCGATAGGTGAGATAGGATCGAACCCAGCTGTGGTGGAGTTCATGAAGGAATGAGAAGAAAAGTTCAAATTGGCTAAGGCACACTTGAGGAGCACAACCAAATGGATGAAGAAGTGGGAAGATAAGAAACGCAGGGATGAGAAGTTCCAAGTTGGAGAGAGCGTCCTCCTCAAACTTGGGCATGAAAATTTTATTCCTCCGAAGAGTTTGGAAAGCTCTTTGGTGAGGATATATGACGGTCCGTTTGAGATTCTGGAGAATGTAGGCAAGTTCGCTTACAAGATCAAGCTCCTGGAACACTTGCACGCATACCACCTAGTCTTCCATGCCAGCAAGCTTCGTAGAAGCTAGTCTGATAAAGATGAGCCAGAATGAAATGTGCCTACACTTGCTCCTGCTATGATCATTAACAGGCCTGATCACGATGTAGAAGCTATCTTGGGGCACTGATTCAATAAGTATGGAAAGGATCTCGGTTGGATTAATTTATCAAGTGGAAGGGACTTCCAGACAAGGAGAACAATAGGGAATAGAAGAATACTTTGTGGAAATCAGAGGAGATGATCAAAGCGTTCCAAGAGGAGCATGAGCTCCCACCTCGACGAAACTCGCAGAAGAAGAAGTGTCATTGAGACGGTGACCAATCAAGTGGTGGATTTTGTTGAGGCCCTCCCGCACGTCCCACTTGAGACACACTAGACTCCTGAGGACATGCCAGCAATGTGGTCACGCTCCTTGACGAAATGAAGCAAGAGCGCTTAGCAACCCTCATGAGACACCTTGCACCCGTGTTGGAAGCCCACGACAAGGGGGTGCCTTGGTCATGTAGCACATGGACTTGATGGAGCGCTGGGTGCTTTGCACATCTGGGAGGAGGTGCGCGACACCCCTTCCCACGACGAGAGCTTACATGGAGGGGCATCGATTTACTTGAGTAGCACACTAGCAAAGGAGAGCGAGAAAATGGTGGACACATGAGTTGGATTCCGACAGAGGAAAGCATGGGAACCAAGCAAGGGAGCGACACTTTGAATATCTCTTGCTAAAGAAAGCCTATATAAGGAAGTGTGCTCACTTGGCAAGAGGACAGACAAGAATTGTTTGACAAGAAGACGTAGTAGAGAGTTCATTGGGCAGTTGCATTTGTAGGAAGGGGCAGACTGGAATTTCTATTATGTAATCTTGTTGTGTGTTAGCTTGTTGGGCGCACATGAAGCTCTTCTTGTTGGGAAATTCCATTTATGTAAATTTTAGTTATCTTAATAAAAGAAGCTTTTCAGGGTTCGCTAGTTGGACACCCCCACCTATCTATTATGTTTTGTTTTCGTGGATGCTGTGTACATTGTTTAACTTAATTAAATGTGTCGGTTAAGGAGTTAATAAGTAAACTAATAACAATTTAGGTGAAGTACTTTTGTTGGTCTAGGCTTAGTCTGCAGGTGCACCCTTGAGTTAGCTAAGCTCTCAAGGTGCTCCATGGCAGTGTTGCACGGTTTTGACAAGGCAAGTTAGGAAACGAGTCGGCAAGGCTATGAGAGATGGATCGCTAATCGGATGGAATAAATAAATAATGAAATTCAAAAGGCTTGAACTATTTCAGTGGTTATGATTGAATCAAATTGTTGTATCATCTAGTGTTGTTTATTTTCTTAAAAATTTGGTCACTTAGGGATATGAAACATTATTTTTTATTTTCTTAGAGATTGGTCACATAGGGATAGGAAGTTCATTATTCTAGTTGGATTGGAGTTTATTTCCAATTTGAAAAACTAAAAAAAGGATCATTATTGTAGTCCACTACACTTAACGGAAAATTCAAATAGAAATACAAGTACTTTATTTGTTATTAATCAATATAATTATATTCTAAATTTGTTGGACTAAGTTGTTGAATTTTATTAGATATTTTTTCAATAAAATGATAATTTACTTGTTGTAAGTTCAACATTTCAAATGCTATTTGTATATTTTACATTTGACAACTATAATATAGGGTTTATTTTACTTTAATTAATTTAAATATAAAAAAATTAATTAGATAAATTAAAAACTCTAAACGAATGATAAAATATATTGTACTAGATTCAATTACAATTTATGATTAATAACACCTTGTTAAGACTTTAGAAGTTAGAGAGTCTTATATATTATAAGATATTTTGTTTACAAATTAGAGCTTTAAAGGTCATCTTATGATTTATGAATTGTTGATATTTTATTTACAAATTAGAGCCTTAAAGGTCATCTATGATTTATGAATTTTTGAAATACTAGAAAGAAGTTAAAAACATAAATTTAGTCATGTTAAAAGACAAGTAGATAGGTTTCTTAACTATGATAATAACCTTAAAATTTTTTAGTTCTATGCTAACATAATATATTAATAGTTGAAGAAAAAATTACATGTTTCTCACAATTGTTTAAAACTCTCTTTTGTACATAACAATAAGGCCAACATTTAGAACTAAGTTCCACAATACATAGAACTAGATAGAGAAATACATATATAATCCCAAGGAAATTAACTAACATCTTGAAGGAGGGGCAAGGTAAAGTACAATATTGATATGTTCATGAACAAATAATCTATTCACTTGTAAAATACAAATAGAATGAACGTTAAGAATATGCCAAAAAAATATAAAATAACATATTTCTTAAAAAAAAATCATCCTAATTCATTTATGGAAATAATGTCCAAAACCATATTTCAAAAAAAATTCAAAAGTCTATCTCTCTCTTTATATATATGTATGGAATAATGCGAGCTAATGATGATTACTTTTGATGTATCACATGCAATAGAAAACTGAAAGAACAAACACACCTCATCTTTCATGGCTATTTTGAGACACCTGCACAATGAGTCTTGATTTTAGTGAAAAAGATGAAGCGTAAAAATTTGAATCACATTTTCGAATATATATCTTTTATTTTTTTGAAAATGTTCATAACTAGCTCAATTTTATTTTTTTCTAACAATGACATTTTTTTTGTTGTTGGAAATATTAAAGTATATGTCGTTGTTGGTGCAACCTTTGAGTGCCTAAATGATGGAATCAATGTACAAAAACTTGGAAACATGTACATAACAAGTAGTACTAGTGCAATGTTATTTTTCCATAAAAAATTAGTACGATTAAAATTATTTTATAATTATCTAAGTGAGGAGAGGTCAAAATCAGTGGCCAAGTGTTGGTGCAACTTTTGAAGGTCTTAGTGTAATGATGAAGGATTGTATATTTGATAGTGTGTCTAGTAGTGTAGCATATAATTTTTTTATGAAATGGATGAGAAATGAAAAAGTAATGGAAGAAACACCAACAAGGTATCTTTTTTGTTATGGAGTTACATCATAAGAAAAGAAATATAAAAAATAATAAATTAAGTTAAAAAATTACATATTTGTAATTTGCGGAAAGAGTCTTCATCATCCACGATTATCTGTAACATAATGTAGTAGTTCTTGAAACATATACATATGGAAAAAAAGAGAAAATAAATCACATTAGCCATGGTTTAGTCATCTCCATATGACAAGCTTATTTACTCCAAAGCTAAATCCATATTAGATACTTAGGATTAAAGGTGACACATAGTTTTATGAGGAGTGGTTTAAGTGTTACATAACCCGTGTGCTTTATGCTTAATTCAAATTCTTCTTCCCAAACAGATTTCAACTCTTACAAATCATATGGACAATACTAATTTCGTGCGCAATACTAATCACGTGCAGGATATTAGAACATTAAATCATGTGAGTGATATGCGAAACATAAAGAAAAACATTTCATAGATCTTATATGCATGATAATATAATTGCACCCATATCGTCCTCAGTCAAAGGCTAGATTAGAAAGAATATTTGTGGTCACTTGATGCCTCATATATGGTGCTTGAGTTCTAGAATCTTCCAATAGGTTATAATACACATGTTTCTTCAGTGTAATAATAGTCAAGGCTATGTCAACTATACTTGGGTCTTAAAACATCCAAATGGTTCATGTACCTTCATTATGATGTCAAAGATCCTAAAATAAAGGTGGTTTGTGTGATCGTTAGAGGTATTTTCCATGTCCCTTAGTTTCTAGAAGCTTCATTTATGGTCTAACGACCAAGCTTCATCTTTCTCAGTAATGGTAAAGGTCTTGAGACCCATTGCTAATACTGAAAAGCTATAGGTAGACCTATATCCCCACTCTAAGATGAAATATACCCTAGATAGATTTTATGTAGTGCTCTAATGTCTCTTCCAAGTCCCCGTGCCCTATAATATTAAGATACTACCTATAAGTTTCTTCCCATTACCATGCTCATGAACTTTAGACCTATTGTGGTTACTCAAAACCTAATACTAGAACCCATATCCCTAATTAGAGGTTAAATATCTCCTAAATAGGTATCTCATGGTTGTTTGATTCCTTGATCATCACTATGAAGGAAAAGCAAATTCCTTTATGTCATAAGTCATAAGTTTCCTCCATTAACCATGGTCATGGGAATAAACTTATGGTCTTTACAAAACAACTCTTTCAAGCCACCAAATTTGGAACCAGAGTATGATGTGGAAGACCAGTCATCTAAAGGTAAGTTATCAACTAAATTACCTGTTCCTTATGAGGATTTAACTGCTAAAGAACTTCATTTTATAAAATTTGTGGATAAATATTTTAATATAAAATAGAGGAAAAACCTCCTCGCTTTCAATTAAACAGATATGTTAGTGAACCTTGTTTCTTATGAAAGTGACCTTGGAGTGAACGAACGAGAGAATCATGAAACCCAAGTTAACTCTCTAGAAGTCCAAAAGTTTCTGAGGATTTAAAAAACATATATCCAATCTTTAATTTTCCATATCTTTCAACACCAATGAATTCTTAGAAGGAGTTTTGTTCTAAGGAAACATGCATGATTCCTGTAAAGGTTCTAAAGACAATGGGAGATAGAAGGAAACAAAGGAAGCATTTATGGGGGATATTATGTTTTCTCCTCTCACAACCTATGTTAACAAGCCTAATGACTCTCCCACAAAAACACCCATAAATTCCATAACACATCCGAATGTAACAATTAGAAGGGAAAATATTAAGAAGACTACAAAGAAGGGGGATGCAATTTTAGAAATGGAAGAATCTAATAGAGAAAGGGAATATATTCGTTTGTGAGAAAAATTAAATAAAGATGAGGAATATTTTTTTAAAGGAGATAATGGGGTGCTTAGAGTAGAGAATCCTACAAGGTATGTTCCGTAATGTTTCACATATCCCTAAATATGAGAGGGCTAGGGCGAAGCCCTAAAATAAGAACCCTTAGGAGGCTTATTGAGACAAACCCAACGGATATGTATTTCTTCCAAGAAATAATGATGAATGGGTTAAATACTGTGAAGTTCTTTTGAATACTTAGAAAGATTGGGAAGCATGTGCAATAGATTATGAGGGTCAATCAGGTGCTAGACAGTGATTTGGAATCCCAGAACCTATAAGCTAAGCTCTTACAAAACAAGAACATGTATTATGATGGAAGGGAGAATCCAAGGTTTCAAGGAAACTATAATATTACTCAACATCCATTCTCCTTATAAAGAAATAATAACTTTCTAGGAAAATGTTGAATCAAGTGGAGTGCTCGAGATGCCCAAATTGATTTTAGGCATAGATTTGAATTTTACTTTGTATTCTCATGAGGTTTAGGGATCATTTTCTTTTATTGATTCTTTTGCTTATTTTTTTTAAGGATATTTTTAGCAAAAACAATCTTATATATTTCCTTCTTATTAAGCTAACTCCAACATGGAAGAGTTAAAGACAGGTGTCTAAAGGGGGAGGTAAGAGACTTGATAGGTTTTTTGTGGTAGAGTCTTTGATTGACAACAATAGATTTAGGTACTAGTCATGGAACATTTTGTCAAATATTTCAAATCATTGTCTGATTGCTTTCAAAGTGGAAGGAGAGGAAGGAGATTCAAAGTCTCCGTTCAAATTCAATCAATCTTGGATTAAGGGAGATTCTTTCTGCAGTATGGCGAGAGAGGTTTGGCCCACTTTTCAAAATCAATATGGGTTAAACGTTATGGATATTATGGTTTGGAAACTAAAGAAATTGAAAAAATTGTGAAAGATTGGATTAGAAGAAAAGTTGAAGAGGACAAAAGGGAGTTTATTCAAACATAAGCGTTTATAAAGGAAATTTTAAATAAGAAAATAGACTGCAAACTTCTATGAGGAAGACAATATTTTGATGGAAAAGATTGAAAGTAAGAAGGATGAACTAATTAGAAAAGAAGAAAAAATATGGAGGATAAAAAGCAGAGCAATTTGGGTTAAGGTCGGTGACAACAATACCATTTTTTTTCAAAAGCATGTTTCTTACAAGAAAAATGTTAATACAATTTGGGATATCTCCACTCAGGAGGGAGTCACTGTACATTAACAAGATGAGATTCATAAAGAGGATGTAAACTTTTATTCAAATCCATATAAAGATATGGGGAAAAACAACATTAGGTATCAAATGGAAGTCTTGAAGCATTATCCTTATTTATTTAAGAGAGAAGAAGGTCCTTCTTTGGGTACGGAGATAAGTATAGGAGAAGTGAAAATTTCTCTTACCATCTTTGCAAAAGACAAAATCCCACGGCTGGATGGATGGGTGGCTGAGTTTTTCCTTGTTTTCCTAAATTTTTTTGCAAAGGATTTGTTGGAAATCATTGAACAATTTAGAAGAGAGAGGTTTATGAATGGAGCCATTAATGAAACATAACTAGCTTTGACTTCGAAGAAGGATAATTTTTTTTCTTTTGTTGAATTTAGACCAATTTATGTATGCAATTTGATCTACAAGCTAGTGATGAATATTTTAGCGAATAGATTGAAACCTTTCCTCTCATAAAGGTTATGTAAAGAGAGTTTAGGTTTCTTACAAATAAACAAATTCTTGAAGCCATTGCAGTTACTTAGTCCAGTGTCTTCATTATGCAAAGACAAAGAAAATCAACTCTCTAATTCTGAAAATGGACTTAGCAAAATCCTACAACAAGGTGGACTAGGTATTTTTACATTTGGTTCTGATCCATATTGGAATCCCAATCGATGTTTCCAGTTGGATTCTTGCTTGTGTCCCTTCAACAATTTTTTCCATTTTGATAAATGCTTCTCAACCAAACTTCTTCCGAAGTTCTCATGGTCTTCGACACAGATGTCCCTTATTGCCTTTTCTATTCCTTATAGTCATAGAGGGTCTATCCATTCCTTATAGTCATAGAAATAAATCCCGAAAAATTAGTCTTCTATCAAAAATGGGATCTTAGCTGAAGCACGGATACTATGTTTTCTCTGTCTTTGGTTATAAAATGGATTTGTAAGAAAATGGGTTTAAATACATTGGCTTCTTAAAACCCAATATTTATAAGATAGAATATTGGATGTGGTTGGTTAAAAAGATTGATAAGAAGATCAATAATTGGGTTTATAGGTTCTTGTTTTTGGGAGGAAGACTAACTCTTGTGCATGTTGTTCTAACTAGTGTTCGGGTGTATTGGTTCTCCTTAATGATGATTCCCAAATATATCATAAATATCATTAGATAAAAACTCTACAATTTTTTATGAAATTGAGCTCGAAAAGAAAGGAAATTCCATTTCATGGAATGGGAGTGCTTGGCTCTTCCAAAAGACAATGGAGGTTGGAATATTAAGAAATTGGAATGGTTGAACTCTGCTTTATGCCTAAGAAGTTTTTGGAGAAACATCTTGGGTCAAGTCTTTGGAGCAAGGTTTGTCATGCAAAATACTTAAAGAATAAGAATTTTGTTTCATGGTTCATATCGGGTTCATTTAACAGCAGTGGTTTTTGTGTAATATGGAATAAATTTGTTAAAAATATCCATTGGATAAATAAATGGGCTTCATGGGACATTCATAATGGTAAGTAAGTTAGAATTGGTATCGAACTATTCATAGTAGATAATGACAACTACATTCTTAATGACGGTATCATAAATCATCTTGAAGTTTTAAACATGTCTACTATCAACAAAATCAGGAGACCTTCTTGGGCGGTTTTGAAAAGAGGATATTGGTTCATGTCAAAAGATCTGGGATTTACATGCACATCTGGGAAAGTTATTGGGATGGATTATAATCCAAACTCTAAATGCTGCAGGTATCAGACTAAACTTTGAATAGGATAAAATCGTCTGGTCGTAGAGAAAGTAGAATCGTTTGGTCATAGAACAAGGCTACTGGGAAGGTAAGAACAAAAGAAGGATACTCTGCTATTGTGAATTCACAAATTTCGTGCTATTCTAAATGGTGGAATTCTAATTTGTAGAAATGGAAGATCCCTCAAAAATTTAAATGCCTCTTTTGGCATCTAATGAAAAATAAATCTTAACTTGGCAAAATATTCTGAAAAAATGATGGAAGTGAGCAAGATTCTTCCCTCTATTTAGAAGAGAAGAAGCCTCAACTAAGAAATTATTTATTGAATGTGATTTTAGCAAAACACTTTGGACTTATGTGGAGATCTAAATACTACCTTTGCATGTGGAGAAAGTAACTTGGAAGAGAGCTTCATGGAATAGTTTTCAAAATAATAAAATTATAGGCTTCTTCCCATTTTTATCTTTTGGACTATGTGGAAAATAAGAAATAAAGCCATCTTTGAAAACCTTTCCCCAAATGCCATTTTAAGTAGCATTAAAAGCATTCCTCTTTTCAATGAATTTGTTGGAAAAAGCAACTTGCAAAAGATACAAACTCAACCATAGGTGTTTATTGCGGATGTGGGATGTTAGTCAAACTCAACGAGAATCAATGTTTCAAATTGTGGATGGTAGGAGACAAAGGTAGCAACACTAAAGATGAACTTTTTGGACTTTGGGGAGTTCCTTTTTTTGCAAACAAATGTGGCATGACTCTTTGAACATATATGGTGATTCAAAAATCATTATAGAGTAGGATAAAGAGAATTGCAATCTACAAGTTCTTCAACAACTGGTACAAGAGGATAATTTTTTTGATTAAATCTTTCCAACACATCTTTTTCATGCACATCTGTAGATTTTTGATTAAATCTTTGGCAACACATCTCTTTCATGCACATCTATAGGACTTTCAACAAGGAGGGTAACAGGTTATCAAAAGAGGCCATAAATTGTGAATTTAGAATGATGTTGTTCTAAGAATTTGATGATAGAAACATAATTTTGGAAGGATCATAAAACTTAGACTAAGTTGTTGAACCATAGGTTGCTTTACCATAGAATATATTTGGAGTGTTGAGTATGTAGTTTTTTTTATGATATATTTAGAAAAAAAAATTGACTTTTTTTTTTGGTGAGTTTTTAAAAAGCTACTACGGTTATAAGAGCTAGAAGGTATTGCAAAAAAAAGAATAGCTATACAGGATCTTGCAGAAATGGAAAGAAATATGTATGTATGTTTTCTTTGATTCAATTGAATTCTTTTTTTCTTAGGGAAAAAAAAGTGGATAACTGGCATATTGAAGGACACTATCCTGAATGGGTCCATAGAATCTATGACATAGACTAATTTTAAGAGGTGGATAAAAGTTCTGCAGTTTGAGTTATGTTAAAGAGAACGTATTATTTGAATTCAGACCCAATTACAACGTTCTCCATTGGCAGTATAAAATCTGCCAATAACATTAATGGTCCCTGCTGAACCTTTTGATTAATGCTGATACTGAATGCACGAATTTCTATGACCAATTTTCCAATGTGAGAGAGTCTATGGCATAGACTAATTTTAAGAGGTGTATGAAAAGTCTGGAGTTTCTCTTATGTTAAGAGACCCGGTTATTTGAATTCAGACCCAATTACAATGTTCTCCATTGGCCATATAAAATCTGCCAGTGACATTAAGTGTCATTGCTGAACCTTTAGATTAATGTTGACACTGAATGCACCAGTGAATTTCTATGACCAATTCTCCAATGTCACGGGGCCAACGACCATCTTGCTAATGGACTCTTACATCTAACGTCGATTAATAACCTAAATTAATTATTACTTTTAGAACAAACAAAGCTAATTATTACATGTAGAATAATCAAACCGCAATGAATTTCCATTTTACCATTTTCATACCTTCCCATTCGTTACTTAAAGGTTAACACCCTAATAAAACCTAATCAAAGCAAGGGGGCATTGACACGTGTTTCTTTAGGATTGTCGTTTACATGATAATGGAAAAATATGAGATTGAAACTTTACGATGACCTTTTATACCTAATATTACAGTACTGCAACTATGGGAGACCATGTAATCTCATTTGACATCACTGTCTGAATTTATTTTGGCGTTATACAAACAACCAAACATCATTTCCGAAAGCGAAGCAAACCTAATGATCGCATGGCATGGCTTTTGGAAGGAGAATTCAGAGTTGGTTGTTATTATTAGTTTTCCTCTCTCTCGTGGGATTCATGCATTGAGGCAATAAGAGAAGCACCGCGCCTACCATTATTATTCGTTAGGGTGCTGCATGCAAACATACTGCTAAAAACAGAAATTACCCGAAGAGGCTGCTTTTAAATTTGTTTGTGTTGATCAGAGATATATACTTTTGTGCTTATTAGTTGCAGTATGGTCATCATATTGAAGAGGAGGGGAGTGTGCTGTTGGCTGAGGGCGACGGCATGATTCGCACCACAATGGATTACTCGACTCCGGATTCTAATCGTGACCATGATCCAAAATGATCTCACCCCCATCGAAATGAAAATGTATAATGTAAATAAGTTGAAAGTAAATTGAAATATTGTAACAATAATGATGGTGTAAAAATTAGGAGAGTTGACATTTAGAGCATACATATGAATACATCAAATATCGACTCAAGCTAGATAGATGACCTTTGTCTCACCTTTGTCTCACTAATAAATTTGGAGAGAGTATCTAAACAATATATTGATACATGAACTAATTATTTTAAAAGAATCTTTAAGAACAATCTAAAAAAATTATAAAACATTTGATTATATATATATATCAATTACAAATAACAAATACTATAAAAATATTATACTACATATTTAATAAATTTATACCACTATAAAAAACAATTAAACTAATAATAAAAACACATATTTATATACACACATTTATTTATGAAAGGAACCTAAACATAATGGATAAAGCATTTGATTATACTAACTACATATGATTGTTACAATTATAATAGCAAACTTTAACAAAAGTCACTAATTTAAAAATTAAAAAAAACATTTATAAATTACTATTTTATATTTAAAAAAACATTATATTCTTTAGTTTATAATTCACAATAAATAAAATAAAAATGTTAACCACTAGTTTATAATTAACAATAAATAAACTATAATGTTAAGTGGAAATATTTTTTTCATCAGAAAATACAATATTGTTAAAATACATTCTAGTCTTTCACTCTTCAATGTTCCTGTAGACCTGACCTGCCCTAATTCTGAAATATGAACGAAAAATGGATTCTTACATGCTTTCAAGATCATAGCAAGAATCCATATTTCATATAGAAATGTGCCAATGCCCAAACTTCAAAAACTTGTACAAAATTAAGTCATAGACACCATCTATAACTCATATAAAAAACTATATATCCCACAACTTCAAATCCTGAGAAAATTAGAGATAAAAAAAATGATGGAGTGAGTATCACTTTGTGAATTATCCAACAATTCTTCCCAAAAGAGAATCCATTATTTTCCTTTCAAAACAGACTTTGAGAGTTTATCATCCAACTGATTCGGTTCCTGATAAATATGTTGTAAAATGATATGATTCAAATTCTTAAGATTAGAACATATTCTCTACACCAAGGTAATAATGAGACCACTTTCAAATTAAAATGGCCTCACACCCATTTGATAGTGACCTTGGAATCTCAATAAACCCAAAGAGTCTCTATCCCCAAAATAGAAACAGATATCCAATCTTTAAAAAACAGATATCCAATCTTTATTTCTCCATATCTTTCAAAAGTTTCTGAGGATTTAAAAAACGGATATCCAATCTTTAATTCTCCATATATTTCAACACCAATGAATTCTTAGAAGGAGTTTTATTCTAAGGAAACATGCATGATTCCTGTAAAGGGGTTCTAAAGACAATGAGAGATAGAAGGAAACAAAGGAAGGATTTATGGGGGATATTATGTTTTCTCCTGTCACAACCTATGTTAACAAGCTTAATGACTCTCCCACGAAAACACCGATAAATTCCATAAGACATCTGGATGTAACAATTAGAAGGGAAAATATTAAGAAGAATACGAAGAAGGGGGATGCGATTTTAGAAATGGAAGAATCTAATAGAGAAAGGGAATATATTCCTTTGTGAGAAAAATTAAATAAAGATGAGGAATATTTTGTTAAAGGAGATAGAGGGGTGCTTAGAGCAGAGAATCCTATAAGGTATGTTCTGTAATGTTGTACATATCCCTAAATATGAGAGGGCTAGGGAGAAGTCCTAAAATAAGAACCCTCAGGAGGCTTATTAAGACTAACCCAACGGATATGTATTTCTTCTAAGAAATAATGATGAATGGGTTAAATACTTGTGAAGTTCTTTTGAATACTCAGAAAAATTGGGAAGCATGTGCAATAGATTATGAGGGTTAATCGGGTGCCAGGCAACGATTTGGAATCCCAAAACCTATAAGCTAAGCTCTTACAAAACAAGAACATGTATTATGATGGAAGGGAGAATCCAAGGTTTCAAGGAAACTATAATAATACTCAACATCCATTCTCCTTATAAAGAAACAATAACTTTATAGGAAAATGTCGAATCAAGTGGAGTGCTCGAGATGCCCAATCTGACTTTGGGCGGAGATTTGAATTTTACTTTGTATTTTCATGAGGTTTATGGATCATTTTCTTTTATTGATTCGTTTGCTTTTTTTTTATATTTTTAGCAAAAACAATCTTATATATTTCCTTCTTATTAAGCTAACTTGAACATGGAAGAGTTAAAGACAAGTGTCTAAAAGAGGAGGTAAGAGACTTGATAGGTTTTTTGTGGTAGAGTCTTTGATTGATAACAATAGATTTAGGTACCGGTCATGGAAAATTTTGTCAAATATTTCAAATCATTATCTGATTGCTTTCAAAGTGGAAGGAGAGGAAGGAGCTTCAAGGTCTCTCTTCAAATTCAATCAATCTTGAATTAAGGGAGATTCTTTCTGCAGTATGGTGAGAGAAGTTTGGCCCACTTTTCAAAATCAATATGGGTTAAACGTTATGGATATTATGGTTTGGAAACTAAAGAAATTGAAAAAATTGTGAAATAATGGATTAGAATAAAAGATGAAGAGGACAAAAGGGAGTTTATTCAAACATAAGCATTTATAAAGGAAATTTTTAATAAGAAAAGAGACTGCAATTTTTTTTGAGGAAGACAATATTTTGATGGAAAAGCTTGAAAGTAAGAAGGATGAACTGATTATAAAAGAAGAAAAAATGTGGAGGATGAAAAGCAGAGCAATTTGTGTTGAGGTCGGTGACAACAATACCATTTTTTTTCAAAAGCACGCTTTTTACAAGAAAAATGTTTATACAATTTGGGATATCTCTACTCAGGAGGGAGTCACTGTACATTAACAAGATGAGATTCATAAAGAGGATGTAAACTTTTATTCAAATCCATATAAAGATATGGGGGAAAAAAACATTAGGTACCAAATGGAAGTCTTGAAGCAAATTATCCTTATTTATTTAAGAGAGAAGAAGGTCCTTCTTTGGGTATGGAGATAAGTATAGGAGAAGTGAAAATTTCTCTTACCATCTTTACAAAAGACAAAATCCCACGGTTGGATGGACGAGTAGCATAGTTTTTCCTTGTATTCCTAGACATTTTTGGAAAGGATTTGTTGGAAATCATTGAACGGTTTAGAAGAGAGAAGTTTATGAATGGAGCCCTTAATGAAACATTACTAGCTTTGACTCCGAAGAAGGATAATTTTTTTTCTTTTGTTGAATTTAGAGCAATTTTTGTATGCAATTTGATCTATAAGATAGTGATGAATATTTTAGTGAATAGATTGAAACCTTTCCTCTCATAAAGGTTATCTAAAGAGAGTCCAGGTTTCTTACAAATAAACAAAGTCTTGAAGCCATTGCAGTTACGTAGTCCAGTGTCTTCATTTTGTAAAGACAAAGAAAATCAACTCTCTGATTCTCAAACTGGACTTAGAAAAATCCTACGACAAGGTGGAATGGGTATTTTTACATTTGGTTTTGATCCATATTGGAATCCCAATCGATGTTTCTAGTTGGATTCTTGCTTGTGTCCCTTAAACAATTTTTTCCATTTTGATAAATGCTTCTCAACCAAACTTGTTACGAAGTTCTTGTGGTCTTTGAGATAGATGTCCCTTATTGCCTTTTCTATTCCTTATAGTCATAGAGGGTCTCAATAGAATGATCACTAATTCTAAGTTGAAGGGAAAGTTTTCAAGTATGAAGATATCGCCAGCCTTAAATATTACCCACTTTCTTTTCGTTGATGATGACATTGTTTTTGGTAACACTTGAGTGGAAGAATGGAAGAATTTGCATAATATTATTGAATTTTTTTGTTTGGCATCTGGAATGGAAATAAATCCTGAAAAATCAATTTTCTATCAAAATGGGATCTTAGCTGAAGCACGAATTGAAGGTTTTCTTTGTCTTTGGTTATAAAATGGATTTGTAAGAAAATGGGTTTAAATACATTGGCTTCTTCTTAAAACCCACTATTTATAAGATAGAAGATTGGATGTGGTTGGTTAAAAAGATTGATAAGAAGATCAATAATTGGGTTTATAGGTTCTTGTTTTTGGGAGGAAGACTAACTCTGGTGCATGTTGTTCTAACTAGTGTTCAGGTGTATTGGTTCTCCTTAATGATGATTCCCAAATATATCATAAATATCATTAGATCAAACTCTATAATTTTTTATGGAATTGAGCGCGAAAAGAAAGGAAATTTCATTTCATGGAATGGGAGTGCTTGGCTCTTCCAAAATACAACGGAGGTTGGAATATCAAGAAATTGGAATGTTTGAACTGTGCTCTATGCCTAAGAATTTTTTGGAGAAGCATCTTGGGTCAAGTCTTTGGAGCAAGGTTTGTCATGCAAAATACTTAAAGAATGAGAATTTTGTTTCATGGTTCATATTGGGTTCATTTAACAGTAGTGGTTTTTCTGTAATATGGAATAAATTTGTGTTGAGGCCTAGAAATTCGCAGGAAACAATAGCAAGGGATTCTCCACAGTCAATGTTCCCAACTAGCCCATGACTATTTGGTATAGGGAATCCATCCGATTTGCGGTACGGCTACCATAGGTCAAGTAACAAAAACAAAGGGTTTTACCAGTTGTAGCCTGGTCCACCGTGTATATTTTTGTATTTTTGACTTTAAGTATGATATGAAAGGGCCTATCTAAGATGCAGATTGATGAAGAATGCGAGGAGTGGTCACAATGTGATGCGTAGGTTCTTACCTCTCGTCTTAGACTCTCTCACATCTAAATCACACACAACTAAAAATTAATATTAACTACGCTGTCCCTAGGGAGCAAGATTATCAATTCATGAGTAATGTAATACCGTTCATATGTGAAGATAAATTACAAATAGCTATTCTTAGAATCAAAACACATAAACATGAATAAAGATATACACAACAAGATAGCTTGTCATCTGTTAAAACATTCATTACTCATAGTGGAAATTATCACAGAATAAACCGAAGAACATTCATATAAGAACATAGGTTCAGAAAGTTAGAACAATCTCACAGTTTATGAAACACAGCTGAAAATGAAATAGTTCCCCTTCAACATTGTTCATTTCATCACATTTGAACATTCCACACAGTACTTTCTCCAACAGGCAAAATTGTAATTTTTTTTATTGCAAAATGAAGTAGTTCCTCTTACAACAAGTAGTTCACAAGTTTCTTCAGGAAAAATCCCCCTCCTCTCTCTCCCCTTTATACATTTATACAAGAATCAGCTCAAGCACCTTTCGGTTTCCCCACAGCCGTTTCAATGTTCGGTTTTGTCATTACGCGAATGCTCATAATTTAACGTTACTTTTAAATAAAACGTTTATAAAATGAACACCTCCAGGTAATCGATGAGAAGCCCAAGCCTAGGACTTTGTTCTCTAAATATCATGCCCTATCATTCCTCGTTCCTTCTTCAGACCTTTATAAGTTTCTTCCTCGAGTAAGGACTCTGCCGCCTTATGCTTTCACGTGTTTTGTCCTCCAACTGCATCTTCCTCACTGCAATAATCTTCAAAGGGATCAAAGAAAAACTACCATGTCTATCTGTGATCAAACGAGAATTTATCATTTGTTCCTACTATCTTTAAGAAACACAAATTATAATATCAATGCAAATGAGTACTGCAGAAGAGAAAACTAGAGTTTAGTTCTTATGTGCCAATTTCGACCTAAAAACAAAGCACACTAGTCTCTTACGAAAATAGTTACGATCTCATAACAATCAGCGGGAAAACGATTAATAATGGGCACATGAAAAACCCCCATCGACAGATCGAAACACTTGACATCAGTTCAATAGTGGGCTACGTAGCCGCAACGGCGGGTGACCTACAATCTAGGGGTTTCGACACACGAACCAAGATTGATGAGATAAAACGTTGGGGGTCAGATCCACTCTAGGCACCGAATAGTTAGTGAGCTACATAGCCGCAACGACGAAATTTAAAAGGTCAAGAAAAACCTGCAAACTAGTCAACATCGGAGAAACAAAGAACAAGCCATCGACGAAAAGACAAACAGCTCGATGGGCAGTTAGCCTATTTTGGGGCCGTAATGACGGATCTCAATCAGCCTTCGACCTCCGATCCAAGTCAAAACACTTTTCAAAAAATCATAAAGCAAGGAATTTTTCAAAAGAGAACCTAGGTTCAGCGAAAACTTTAATTATCGGCACCATGTCTAACTGACTTCCAAAAGAAAGGCAACTTCACCCAAAAAAAAAAAAAAAACCACTTTAAACTTCAAAGATAAAACAACGTAAAACCGGCTGAGCCTTATAGTCCACAACATGCACAGACCCAATTGAAATCCCAAAAGGCAAGAAAACTGGCCTCAAACAATCCAAATAGGTAGTAGAATGGGGCAAACAAATTCGACAAGGAGGGTCCAAAATTTTAAGAAATTTGGGAAAAGTTGCAGCTGCAACAATTGGCAGTTCACTGGTGAACCCATATCTCTCAATAAACTCCTCCTTAAGCAACAGACTATTTAGTAGTAAAACTGACATGCTGAATTCTTCTAGATGTCTGGATTCCCATAATGTCAGATATATGTACTTGTAATCATTGATGATAGTCCAATTTTTTGGGAATGGAAACCAAAATATCAAGGTCAGGATAACTCTTTTGAGGCTTAAGTAGGCAGATTTCATTTTAACTTTGTCTTTGGGTAGCTTCCAGCTTAGACGCCATAGGATTGTAACACATGGCACAGAGAAATATTCGTTTGTTCCCCATTCCCATACCACTTGGCATTTTTCGTTTGTGGACTTTATGTCCTTTTGAGCCCTCCTCATGCCTTTTCTTCTGAATTTTATTCAGGATCTTCTATCCATATTGTCCTTTTGTGTGAGATATGCATTTAATTTTTAGCTCATGGACGGAGAACTTTCGATAATCTGTACTCATATAGTTCAGTACTCTGTTTCGATAAACATTGCTTTCTTAGGAGTTTTGACTCTTACTAGCCTTTTGGCTTTCCATTTTTGGCATGGGATCATTTAGATATAATATACTATTTACCCTGCTCTCCTTTCCATGGGTCTTTTGTTGTCACTCCCTAGGACATTTTAGATATAAAATGGGTGGAGCCTCGAAATAGTATTCCAGACCTTTTGATTCTGAGTTATTTCAAGGATTACGGTGGACCTCAATGTGTTCATAAACATTTAGGAAAATACTTACTAGAAGAAATTCCATCAGATTCAAACAATAAGACATATTCTAATGCCCAAAGAATCTCAGTTTATCATGGGTTCTGATGCTCTCCATGCAATCAAAAGCTTACTTCTTTTATTGGAAACAGAAGAAACTAAACTAAACACAGAGGAAAGGAACAAATCAAAGTGGCAAAACAAGACAGTTATTTATGTACAAAACAAAACAAAAATAAAACAAAATCAAGAAAAATAAGGTTTAAGAACTAAACCATTTACTGGTAAGTTCTCCTCCCATCCCTGTAAATCCTGTAACTTATAGGTTGAGGGGCCAAGTTTTGCTACAATATGGAAAGGGCCTACCCATAACTATTAAAACTTTTTGTGCTTTCCCTTCTCATCATGAGGGTGATCCCACTTAAGAACCAAATATCCTACTTCAAATTCTTTTGTCCCAGCTTTGTGCTTATCAAACCACCTCTTCACTACCTCCTGTTGTTGTTTAAAGCATTCCCTGGCCTTGGCTCTAGATTCCTCCACCTTCAAAAGATTATGTATCCTCATCTGCAAGACTTCATTATCTGATCCTCTTGATTCCTGAGCTATTATGGAAGAGGGTAGCATGATATTGGGGGGTAGAATGGCCTCTTTTCCATAGACAAGGGTATATGGGGACACACCTAACGAAGTCTTGAGGGTGACCTTATCAGCCCAAAGAGCATTTGGTAATGCTGAATGCCAACTTCTTTGGTTTTCTATCACAGTCTTTTTTAAGATTCTAATGAGATTATTGTTTGTAGATTCAACCAAACCATTTCCTTGTGGATAGTAGTTTGCAGAGTAACACAACTTGATTCCTTTTTCATGAGGAAATACAGTTAATCTAATAGAGGAAAAATAAGTAGCATTATCGAAAACTAGAGAAATTGGAACCCCAAACCTGGTCATAATATGATCTAGCAAGAAGTCCATGATCGCATCTTCATTCACTTTACCCAACGGAATGGCTTCGACCCAACGAGTGAAGTAATCGGTTGCTGTTAGAATATACTTGTGTTGCAAGGAACAATTTGGCTTTATCTCTCCAATGATATCCATCCCCCACTTCTCAAAAGGATATGTTATCATCACATGCTTTAATGGTCCCGCTGCTTTAACTTGTCTTCCAGCACACCTTTGACAGATGTCGCACTTTCTGACATGGGCATGTGCATCTTTGAACAGTGTGGGCCAATAGTATCCGGCTCTGAGAATTTTATGGGCTGTTGTATCCCCAGAAAAGTGTCCTCCAGCAAGCCCATCATGTAAGTCTATCATGAACTTCTTCACATCTTTTTTCTCTAGGTATTTAATATGAACTCCATCATAATTCTTTCTGAATAATATTCCTTCAACAATCCGGTATGAGGCTGATTCAAGACATAGTGCTCTTCTTTGCTTATAATTCCAGTGTTCTGGTAACAATCCCTCCTGAAGTTAAAACACAAGGTCTTGATACCAGGATTCCAGAGCTGTGAAAAGAGGACATACATCCATCAAATGTAATTCGGCTTCATCTTCCCAATTATGTTCTTCATTGTCTTGAATTTCAGTCATTAGTTTGCACAATCCTTGCCCTTTAACTAAGGAGGTTGGCATGAATTCGAGGTCATACTCCTGTAGAGTTGTTACCCAGTTGCCTCTTCTTTCTCCTAACTCCTTTTGTATGAAAATAGACCTCACAACTAAGTGTGGAACTATTACCTTTGTTCGGTTCTTAAGTATTTATGGTCTGAATTGTTTTACCGCTTTGAACACCGCGTAATCTTGTTTATCCAAAGATGGGTAATTCAATTTGGCCCCTTGCAGACCAGTGCTCATAAATGATATGGGGAACTCATCTCCCCCATCTTCCTTCTGGGTAAGCACCGCTGTTAGTGAATCATCAGATGCGAAAGTGTACAAAATAAAATCTTTCTCAAAATCCAAACTTTTGAGGGAGGGTGCATGTGTAACAGCTGTCTTTATTTTACTAAATGCACTCTTCTCTACATCAGTCCACTTGAATTGTACACTTTTCTTTACCATTTGCTGCAAAGTATTAACAATTTGAGCAAAATCCGGCACAAACCTTCGCACGAAATTTATGGTCCCCATAAATGATTGCATGCCCTTTTTGTTATGGGGTAAGGGAATCTGTTCGATAGCTTTGATCCTCTCTAGGTCTATGGAGATCCCCTTCTTAGAAACCATGTGACCCAACATTTTACCTTCGGTAATGAAAAACAAGCACTTCTTAGGGTTTAATGAGATACCATATTTTCAGCAGCGTTCAAAAATCTGTTTTAGATGAAATGTGTGTTCCTCTCTTTTCTTTGAGAATATTGTGATGTCATCAAGGTATACTACAACACTGTGGCCAATCAGACCGCAGAAAACTATGTCCATAGTCCTCTGGAAAGTAGCTCCAACATTTATGAGTCCAAAGGGCATCCTTCTGTAAGCAAAAGTCCCTCATCTGGTTCTGAATGTGGTTTTAAGTCTGTCTTCTTCAGCTACTAACACTTGATTGTAGCCTGAGAATCCATCTAATAAAGAAAATAATTCAGAACCCGAAACCATTTGCAATATCTGTTCCATGGGTGGGACAAGATAATTGTCTTTATCCGAAGCGTGATTTAGGTTTTTGAAATCCACACATAGTCTAATTTCTCCAGATTTCTTCCTTATCGGTACCAGATTTGAAACCCATTCCGAGTGTCTAACTTTGAAGATAATTCTAGCATCCAACAACTTCTTTACTTCATTCTGAATTAGAGGCTCCAGTTTCAGATGCATTTTCCTTAAAGGCTGTTGAAAGGTCTTGACCCCAGATCTGATGGGGATAACATGCTGAATAATATTGGTGTCATATGTCTTCAGATATTCATACGTCCAGATGAAAACATCTTTGTATTGTTTGAACAGACTGATGAACTTATTTCTTTCACCTGGAGAGCAACATTTTCCCAAATTCACATATTTAGGCTCAATTTCAGTCCCCAAATTAATTAACTCGAACTGTAGAGATGAGCTATGAGTCTTCACATTCACTGGCCTTCTGAATTTCTCGTTTAGATCAAACATTCGCTCTAAAGTCTTGACTCCTTTAGGAATAAAATTATCAAATTTTAGCTCGGCCTAATGTTCTTCATCATCAATAATCGCCCCTATGAAAGTCTCGTCATTTGTCAGGCATTCTAGAATCTGCTGATCATCATCAAAAACTCGTAGATTGGTAATCATATCTAGAACCGAAGGCCTCAAAAGAAATTCAATAAAGCACCAGTTATTAGAGGGCATGAGCTTGGCAATTGAGGTGGTCAACAAGTCAGCTGCCGCATTCTTAAGTCTAGGAATCGATACAATGTTAAATGCATGAAAATATTTAAGCAAATCCTATACTTCATTTTGATAATATTTTAAATAAGGAGAAATGCAATGTATTTGATTTCGAATTTGTTTACAATTATTTCAGAATCCCCATACACTTTCAGATTTTCTACCCTTAATTCAATTGCTTTTCTTAGTCCCTGAACTAGTGCTTCATATTCGGCTGTGTTATTGGTGCATTCAAACTCTAACCTACATGAATGAGAAATGCAATGTATTTGATTTTGAATTTGTTTACAATTATTTCAGAATCCCCATACACTTTCAGATTTTCTACCCTTAATTCAATTGCTTTTCTTAGTCCCTGAACTAGTGCTTCATATTCGGCTGTGTTATTGGTGCATTCAAACTCTAACCTACATGAAAGAAAATGTTTACTTTTCTTAGGATCAATTAGGACACAGTCGGCTCCTAACCCCTCCAAAGTTTTAGACCCATCAAAGAAAAGCGTCCAAAAATCGCCAATCACTAATGTGCATGAATCAACATCTACATTTACAACTAAGTCTACTATTTTACAATCAATTTCATCAGCCTGTGAAAACCGAAGAAGGTCAGGCTGAGCATTTGACGTATCGCTGGCTTCCTCCGCTTGATAATTTCCCAGTTCTAGCTCAATAAAGTAATTTCCCAAAGCAGAATTCACTGGTTCATTTTTACCTTCGAACTGAGTAACATTGTGTTTCATGTGGGGCTCTCTTGAAATCTTAATTTGATTTGGGATTTCTTTATAAGGTAGCCACATATGTGGCCAGTCCGAGGCAAAATATCCATTTAGCTTTGCCGACCAATCTCTGCTCCAAACAAGCCCATAAGCTTCAGGTATGTCAGCTACCACTATGTCAATGAATTGACATACCTTATCATTTGAAGATAAGCGAATGAGAATATCCTCCATTTCCCCAATTACCTTCACATTCGTTCTATCCAACTAAATGACTTTCCAGGTAGATGGTTTAGGTTGTCCATTTATCTTTTCGCATATTGACAGCGGCATAACATTGACTGATGCCCTCGAGTCTACTAGACAATTGTGCACATTGTGGTTGAAAATTTCAAAAGTCAGGAGGAAAGGTGGAGTCTTGCATTTAGGCTTACCTCCCACACTTGCTTCACCAATTTCTTCTTATTGGGGATGATTGTTAGTGGGAAGTTTCTCCTTTGATATTTCAAGTGCTTTCAATAACTTTTCTTTCTGCTACGACACATTACGCATCTCAAATAACAAGATATTCGCCATTAGCTTTTTGATATAATCCATGATGTCATAATCGATTTTATGTTCTGTGAGATTCGTTTTAATATTATTTATTTTCTCTTCAATGGGCTTAGTAGGCATGTTGATTTTTCTTGGATTTTAACTGGTGGTGGTAAATTCCGGAATTTTATTAGCTGAGGTGTTTTTTTGAAATTTCTTAACATTCTTTTGAAGTTTCTTAATCTTTGGGAGCATAAGATTGTTTTCCTTAATCAACCCCTGGCTTCTCATCGTTACATTCATTTCCAAGATATCTTCATGTCTCAGATCCTCTTCTTCCTTGGTATCAAACAATGATACACAGTCCCATAAAACCATGGCCTCATCATCTTGTTTTTTTGTTGACTTATTGTTGTCTTTCCCTTCTTCATCATTATCCTCGGTTAACTTGGAATCCAAAAGCTGATTCATTACCAACATCATTGAATTTATCCATTGAGGACAATTTTTTTCAGAATGGGGTTGTTGGTGAAAAGTGCAAAAGTTATCCATCCCCACCTCCGTTAAGTTCATCGATGTGGGACTGTGCAGAGGGGGTTGGGATTGATTGTTATCTTCCCTTTTCTTGTAATAAGGCTTATAAAAATTCCGGGCTTCCTTTTCCTTCTCCAAGTATATTATTTTTTCAGAGAGATTCTGCATCATCTTTGCCATTTCTTCAAAATCCGGTGATTGCTCCTCCTTAGGCTTAGTAAATAACAAAGCTTTCCTCCCAACATTTTTTCTCCCGACTACTCAGGATAATATTCAATGATTTCCTTTTCAACCTCTACCCTTTCCGCTTCTTCATAAGTCTCTGCTAGCGTAGGTTTGGCTTTCATTTTGGAAAACATGGCCAACTCGGGCCCTAGAGCTGAAGTATAATACTCAATCAGAACTTTATCTGAGGGTTTGTCAATTTCAGAATTTTTTTTAAGATAAGCAGCAAATCTTTGGGTAAAACTATGCACCTTCTCTTTTCTTTCTTTCCTTAAAGCGCACAGTCCTTTCATGAGAGTCGCAAGAGTTTTTTGGGCTACATATTTACTTCTGAAAATCCTTTCAAAGGTATCCCAGTCTGGGATAGAGTTTGTAGGCAAACCAAAATACCATGATGCTGCTGCTCCTTTAACGGTATGCGAAAAAAGTCTACAAACTACATCCTCATGTTCTGCAGCCCTCAATCCTTCTATTGCCAAATAGAAACTTTGTAAATGGTCATCTACTAACATCTTCTGATTTGGATTGAACTTGGCCAGTATCTTTTCAAAAGCTTGAGGTAAGTCATGCAATGGAGGTTTTAAGTTCAAGGGTGATCTGGATTTCCAAGTCGATGGTGGATTGGGTGGGTTTAGTGGCTGATTGGCATTAACGCCTTCCATGAGTCTGGGTGGAGAGTGAGGAGGTGAAGGAACAGGAGTACGTGCAGGAGAAGAATAAGGTGTGTTTGGGCCTACTTGATTCAAAGGCTGAACAACTTCCTGTAATGCTACTTCTACTAACTCTTCCAAATCTCCAACCAACACTGAATCTTCAAAGATGGGATGATCTTTCTTCTTGTATTCTCTTCGCGGTAAATCAGGGATAGTGGGTAATCCTCCAGTACTTTTTACATATGCCCGTGTGTGTCTTCTCATATCATTAACTACTTGGTTGTCTACAGAAAACAAATGTTCTCTATTTTCTTCAGTATTTGGATCAGGAAATAAACTGCTTTTAAAACTATCACTGGTGGAGTAATTTCGAGGAAATGGATTTCCCCGGCCAGCCATGCACTAGTGGTCCTCCTTCTAGCGACATAAACTATTGAGGCCTGGAAATTCGCAGGCAACAACAGCAAGGGATTCTCCCTAGTCAACGTTCCCAACTAGCCCGTGATTTTTTGGTATAGGGAATTTGTCCGGTTTGTGGTCCGGCTACTGTAGGTCAAGTAACAAAAACAAAGAATTTTACCAGTTGCGGCTCGGTCCACCATGTATATTTTTGTATTTTTGACTTTAAGTATGATATGCAAGTGCCTATCTAACATGCATATTGATGAAGAATGCGAGGAGTGGTCACAATGTGATGCGCAGGTTCTTACCTCTCGGCTTAGACTCTCTCACATCTAAATCACACACAACTAAAAATTAATATTAACTAAGCTGTCCCTAGGGAGCAAGATTATCCATTCATGAGTAATGTAATATCGTTCATATGTGAAGATAAATCACAGATAGCTGTTCTTAGAATCAAAACACATAGACAATGAATAAAGATATACACAACAAGATAGCTCATCATCTATTAAAACATTCATTACTCATAGTGGAAATTATCAAAGAATAAACCAGAGAACATTCATATAAGAACATAGGTTCAGAAATTTAGAACGATCTCATAGTTAATGAAACACAGCTGAAAACAAAATAGTTCCTCTTCAACATTGTTCATTTCATCACATTTGAACATTCCACACAGCAATTTCTCCAACATGCAAAATTGAATTTTTTTTTTATTGCAAAACAAAGTAGTTCCTCTTACAACTAGTAGTTCACAAGTTTCTCCAGGAAAAATCCCCCTCCTCTCTCTCCCCTCTGTACATTTATACAAGAATCAGCTCAAACACCTTTTGGTTTCCCCACAACCATTTCAATCTCTGGTTTTGTCATTACGCGAATGCTCATAATTCAACGTTACTTTTAAATAAAACTTTTATAAAATGGACATCGCCAGGTAACCGACGAGACACCCAAGCCTAGGCCTTTGTTCTCTAATGATCACGCCCTATCATTCCTCGGTCCTTCTTTAGACCTTTATAAGTTTCTTCCTCAAGTAAGGACTCTGCTGCCTTATGCTTTAACGTGCTTTGTCCTCCAACTACATCTTCCTCGCCATAATAATATTCAAAGGGATCAGAGAAAAACTGCCATGTCTATCTGCGATCAAACAAGAATTTATCATTTGTTTCGACTATCTTTAAGAAACACAAATTATAATATCAATGAAAATGAGTACTACAGAAGAGAAAATTGGAGTTTAGTTCTTATGTGCCAATTTCGACCTAAAAACAAAGAAAACCAGTCTCTTACGAAAACAGTTACGATCTCATAACAATCAGCAGGAAAACGATTAAGAATGTGCACATGAAAAACCCCCATCATCCGATTGAAACACTTGACATCGGTTCATTAGCGGCCTACGAAGCCGCAACGGTGGGTGACCTACAATCTAGGGGTTTCGGCACATGAACCAATATTGGCGCGATAAAACATCGGGGGTCGGATCCACTCTAGGCATTGGATAGTTAGTGAGCTACACAGTCACAACGACGGAAGTTAAAAGGTCAAGAAAAACCCGCAGACTAGTCAACATCGGAGAAACAAAGAAAAAGACATCGGCGAAAAGACAAACAGCCCGACGGGCAGTTAGCCTATTTTGGGGCCGCAATGGCGGATCTCAATCAGCCTCCGACCTCCGATCCAAGTCAAAACACTTTCCCAAAAATCGCAAAGCAAGGTATTTTTCAAAAGAGAACCGGGTTCAGCAAAAAATTTAATTATCGACACCATGTCTAACTGACTTCCGGAAGAAAGGCAATTGGAAAAAAAAAAAAACCACTTTAAACTTCAAAGATAAAACAACATAAAAACGGTTGAGCCTTATAGTCCACAACATGCATAAACCCAATCGAAATCCCAAAAAGCAAGAAAAATGGCCTCAAACAATCCAAACAGGTAGTAGAATGGGGCAAACAAATTCGACAAGGAGGGTCCAAAATTTTAAGAAATCTGAGAAAAGTTGCAGCTGTAACAATTGGCGGCTCACTGGTGAACTCAGATCTCTCAATAAACTTCTCCTTAAGCAACATACTGCTTAGCAGTAAAACTAACATGCTGAATTCTTCTAGATGTCTGGATTCCCATAATGTCAGATATATGTACTTGTAATCATTGATTATAGTCCAATTTTTTGGGAATGGAAACCAAAATCTCAAGGTCACGATAACTCTTTTGAGGCTTAAGTAGGCGGATTTAATTTTAACTTTGTCTTTGGGTTGCTTCCAACTTAGACGCCACAGGATTGTAACACATGGCACACAGAAATATTTGTTTGTTCCCCATTCCCATACCACTTGGCATTTTTCGTTTGTGGACTTTATTTCCTTTTGAGTCCTCCTCATGCCTTTTCTTCTGAATTTTATTTAGGATCTTCTATCCATATTGTCCTTTTGTGTGAGATATGCATTTAATTTTCAGCTCACGGACGGAGAAGAACTTTCGGCAATCTGTACTCATATAATTCAGTACTCTGTTTCGATAAACATTGCTTTCTTAGGATTTTTGACTCTTATTAGCCTTTTGGATTTCCATTTTTGGCATGGGATCATTTAGATATAATAT
The DNA here is from genome assembly GCA_001517045.1 of Pseudotsuga menziesii. Classification (NCBI taxonomy): domain Eukaryota; kingdom Viridiplantae; phylum Streptophyta; class Pinopsida; order Pinales; family Pinaceae; genus Pseudotsuga; species Pseudotsuga menziesii. The sequence goes on from LPNX010313744.1 coordinate 39,662, forward strand.
ACTGTTTACCCTACTCTCCTTTCCATGGGTCTTTTGTTGTCACCCCCTAGGACGTTTTAGATATAAAATGGGTGGAGCCTCGAAATAGTATTCCAGACCTTTTGATTTTGAGTTATTTCAGGGATTACGCTGGACCTCAATGTGTTCATAAACATTTAGGAAACTACTTACTAGAAGAAATTCCATCAGATTCAAACAATAAGACATAGTATAATTCCCAAAGAATCTCAGTTTATCACGGGCTCTGATGCTCTCCATGCAATCAAAATCTTACTTCTTTTATTGGAAACAGAAGAAACTAAACTAAACACAGAGGAAAGGAACAAATCAAAGTGGCAAAACAAGCCACTTATTTATGTACAAAACAAAACAAAAACAAAACAAAATCAAGAAAAATAAGGTTTAAGAACTAAACCATTTATTGGTAAGTTCTCCTCTCATCCCTGTAAATCCTGTAACTTATAGGCTGAGGGGCCAAGTTTTGCAGCAATCTGGAAAGGGCCTGCCCATAATTGTTGAAACTTCGTGTGCTTTCCCTTCTCATCATGAGGGTGATCCCACTTAAGAACCAAATCTCCTACTTCAAATTCTTTTGTCCCAGCTTTGTGC
>LPNX010313744.1:40291-85693 GCA_001517045.1 Pseudotsuga menziesii
TTAAAGCATTCCCTGGCCTTGGCTCTAGATTCCTTCGCCTTCAAAAGATTATGTATCTTCATCTACAAGACTTCATTATCTGATCCTCTTGATTCCTGAGCTATTATGGAAGAGGGTAGTATGATATTGGGGGGTAAAATGGCCTCTTTTCCATAGACAAGGGTATATGGGGACACGCTTAACGAAGTCTTGGGGGTGACCTTATCAGCCCAAAGAGCATTTGGTAATGCTGAATGCCAACTTCTCTGGTTTTCTATCACAGTCTTTTTTAAGATTCTAATCAGATCCTTATTTGTAGATTCAGCCAAACCATTTCCTTATGGATAATAGTTTGTAGAATAATGCAACTTGATTCCTTTTTCATGAGCAAATGCAGTTAATCTAATAGAGGAAAAATAAGTAGCATTATCGAAAACTAGAGAAATTGGAACCCCAAACCTGGTCATAATATGATCTTGCAAGAAGTCCATGACCGCATCTTCGTTTACTTTACGCAACGGAATGGCTTTGACCCAACGAGTGAAGTAATCGGTTGCCGTCAGAATATACTTGTGTTGCAAGGAATAATTTGGCTTTATCGCTCCAATGATATCCATCGCCCACTTCTCAAAATGCTTTGTTATCATCACAGGCTTTAATGGTCCTGTTGCTTGAACTTGTCTTCCACCACACCTTTGATAGATGTCGCACTTTCTGACATGGGCATGTGTATCTTTGAACAATGTGGGCCAATAGTATCCGGATCTGAGAATTTTATGGGCTTTTGTATCCCCAGAAAAGTGTCCTCCAGCAGGCCCATCATGTAAGTCTATCATGACCTTCTTCGCATCTTCTTTCTCTAGGCATCTAAGAAGAACTCCATCATAATTCTTTCTGAATAATATTCCTTCAACAATCTGGTATGAGTTTGATTTAAGATGCAGTGCTCTTCTTTGCTTAGAATTCCAGTGTTCCGGTAACAATCCCTCCTCAAGGTAATACACAAGCTCTCGATACCAGGAGTTCAGAGCTGTGAAAAGAGGACATACATCCATCAAATTTAATTCAACTTCGTCTTTCCAGTTATGTTCTTCATTGTCGTGACTTTCAGTCATTAGGTTGCAAAATCCTTGCCCTTTAACTATGGAGGCTGGCTTGAATTCGAGGTCATACTCCTATAGAGCTGTTACCCAGTTGCCTCTTCTTTCTCCTAACTCATTTTGTACGAAAAGAGACTTCACAGCTGGGTGTGGAACTATTACCTTTGTCTGGTTCTTAAGTATATATGGTCTGAATTGTTTTATCGCTTTGAACATTGCATAAGCTTGTTTATCCATAGATGGGTAATTCTATTTGGCCCCTTGCAGATCAGTGCTCATAAATGATATGGGGAACTCATCTCCCCCATCTTCCTTCTGGGTAAGCACCGCTGCTAGTGAATCATCAGATGTGAAAGTGTAAAAAATAAAATCTTTCTCAAAATACGGACTTTTGAGGGAGGGTGCGTGCACAACAGCTGTCTTTATTTTACTAAATGCACTCTTCTCTACATCAGTCCACTTGAATTGTACACTTTGCTTTACCATTTGCTGCAAAGTCTTAACAATTTGAGCAAAATCCGGCATAAACCTTCGCACAAAATTTATGGTCCCCATAAATGGTTGCATGCCCTTTTTATTATGGGGTAAGGGAATTTGTTCGATAGCTTTGATCCTCTCTGGGTCTATGGAGATCCCCTTCTTAGAAACCACATGACCCAACAACTTACCTTCAGTAACAACAAACACGCACTTCTTGGGGTTTAATGAGATACCATATTTTCGACAGCATTCAAAAATCTATTTTAGATGAAATGTGTGTTCCTCCCTTTTCTTTGAGAATATTGTGATGTCATCGAGGTATACTACAGTACTACGGCCAATCATACTGCAGAAAGCTATGTCCATAGCCCTCTGGAAAGTAGCTCCAGTGTTTATGAGTCCAAACGGCATCCTTCTATAAGCAAAAGTCCCCCATCTGGTTCTGAATGTGGTTTTAAGTCTGTCTTCTTTAGCTACTAACACTTGATTGTAGCCTAAGAATCCATCTAATAAAGAAAATAATTCAGAACCCGAAACCATTTGCAATATCTATTCCATGGGTGGGACAAGATAATTATCTTTATCCGAAGTGCGATTTAGGTTTCTGAAATCCACACATAGTCTAATTTCTCCAGATTTCTTCCTTACCAGTACTAGATTTGAAACCCATTCCGAGTGTCTAACTTTGAAGATAATTCTAGCATCCAACAACTTCTTTACTTCATTCTGAATTAGAGGCTCCAGTTTCGAATCCATTTTCCTTAAAGGCTGTTGATAGGGCTTGACCCCAGATTTGATGGAGATAACATGCTGAATAATATTGGTGTCATATGTCTTTAGATATTCATATGTCTGGGTGAAAACATCTTTGTATTGTTTGAACAGACTGATGAATTTATTTCTTTCACCTGGAGAGCAACATTTTCCCAAATTCACTGTATTTAGGCTCAATTTCAGTCCCCAAATTAAATAACTCGAACTGTAGAGACGAGCTATGAGTCTTCACATTCACTGGCCTTCTGAATTTCTCGTTTAGATCAAACATTCGCTCTAAAGTCCTGACTCCTTTAGGAATAAAATTATCGAATTTTAGCTCGGCCTGATGTTCTTCATCATCAATAATCGCCCCTTTGAAAGTCTCGCCATTTGTCAGGCATTCTAGAATCTGCTGATCATCATCAAAAACTCGTAGATTGGTAATCATATCTGGAACTGAAGGCCTGAAAAGCAATTCAATAGAGCACTGGTTATTAGAGGGCACGAGCCTGGCAGCTGAGGTGGCCAACAAGTCAGCTGCCACATTCTTAAGTCTAGGAATCGATACAATGTTAAATGCATGAAAATATTTAAGAAAATCCCATACTTCATTTTGATAAGATTTTAAATGAGGAGAAATGCAATGTATTTGATTTCGAATTTGTTTTACAATTATTTTAGAATCCCCATACACTTTCATATTTTCTACCTTTAATTCAATTGCTTTTTTTAGTCCTTGAACTAGTGCTTCATATTCGGCTGTGTTATTGGTGCATTCAAACTCTAACCTACATGAAATAAAATGTTTATTTTTCTTAGCATCAATCAGGACACAGCCGGCTCCTGACCCCTCCAAAGTTTTAGATCCATCAAAGAAAAGCGTCCAAAAATAGCCTATCACTACTGTGCGTGAATCAACATCTACATTTACAGCTAAGTCTACTATTTAGCGAATAGATTGAAACCTTTCCTCTCATAAAGGTTATCTAAATAGAGTCAAGGTTTCATACAAATAAACAAATTCTTGAAGCCATTGCAGTTACTTAGTCTAGTGTCTTCATTTTGTAAAGACAAAGAAAATCAACTCTCTGATTCTCAAAATGGGCTTAGCAAAATCCTATGAAAAGGTGGATTGGGTATTTTTACATTTGGTTTTGATCCATATTGGAATCCCAATCGATGTTTCCAGTTGGGTTCTTGTTTGCGTCCCTTCAACAATTTTTTCCATTTTGATAAATGCTTCTCAACCAAACTTCTTCCGAAGTTCTTATGGTCTTCGACACAGATGTCCCTTATTGCCTTTTCTATTCCTTATATTCATAGAGGGTCTCAATATAATGATCACTAATTCTAAGTTGAAGGGAAAGTTTTAAAGTATGAAGATATCGCCAGCCTTAAATATTACCCACTTTCTTTTCGTTGATGATGACATTGTTTTTGGTAACACTTCAGTGGAAGAATGGAAGAATCTGCATAATATTCTCGAATTTTTTTGTTCGGCATTTGGAATGGAAATAAATCTTGAAAAATCAGTCTTCTATCAAAATGGGATCTCAGCTGAAGCACGGATACTATGTTTTCTCTGTCTTTGGTTATAAAATGGATTTGTAAGAAAATGGGTTTAAATACATTGGCTTCTTCTCAAAACCCAATATTTATAAGATAGAAGATTGGATGTGGTTGGTTAAAAAGATTGATAAGAAGATCAATAATTGGGTTTATAGGTTCTTGTTTTTGGGAGGAAGACTAACTCTTGTGCATGTTGTTCTAACTAGTGTTCAGGTGTATTGGTTCTCCTTAATGATGATTCCCAAATATATCATAAATATCATTAGATAAAAAATCTACAATTTTTTATGGAATTGAGCTCGAAAAGAAAGGAAATTTCATGGAATGGAATGGGAGAGCTTGGCTCTTCCAAAAGACAACGGAGGTTGGAATCTTAAGAAATTGGAATGTAGAAGTTTTTGGAGAAACATCTTGGGTCAAGTCTTTGGAGCAAGGTTTGTCATGCAAAATACTTAAAGAATAAGAATTTTGTTTCATGGTTCATATTGGGTTCATTTAACAGTAGTGGTTTTTGTGTAATATGGAATAAATTTGTTAAAAATATCCATTGGATAAATAAATGGGCTTCGTGGGACATTCATAATGGTAAGTAAGTCAGAATTAGTATCGAACTGTTCATAGTAGATAATGACAACTACATTCTTAATGAAGGTATCATAAATCATCTTGAAGTTTTAAACGTTTCTACTATCAACAAAATCATGAGACCTTCTTGGGCGGTTTTGAAAAGAGGATATTGGTTCATGTCAAAAGATCTGGGATTTACATGCACATCTGGGAAAGTTATTGGGATGGATTATAATCCAAACTCTAAATGCTGCAGGTATCAGACTAAAATTTGAATAGGATAAAATCGTCTGGTCATAGAGAAAGTAAAATCGTTTGGTCATAGAACAAGGCTACTTGGAAGGTAAGAACAAAAGAACGATACTCTGCTATTGTGAATTCACAAATTTCATGCTATTCTAAATGGCGGAATTCTAATTTGTAGAAATGGAAGATCCCTCAAAAATTTAAATGCCTCTTTTGGCATCTAATGGAAAATAAATCTTAACTTGGCAAAATATTCTGAAAAAATGATGGAAGTGAGCAAGATTCTTCCCTCTATTTAGAGGAGAAGAAGCCTCAACTAAGAACTTATTTATTGAATGTGCTTTTAGCAAAACACTTTGGACTTATGTGGAGATCTAAATACTACCTTTGCATGGGAGAAAGTAACTTGGAAGAGAGCTGCCAATAACATTAATGGTCCTTGCTGAACCTTTTGATTAATGCTGATACTGAATGCACGAATTTCTATGACCAATTTTCCAATGTGAGAGAGTCTATGGCATAAACTAATTTTAAGAGGTGTATGAAAAGTCTGGAGTTTCTCTTATGTTAAGAGACCCGGTTATTTGAAATCAGATCCAATTACAATGTTCTCCATTGGCCATACAAAATCTGCCAGTAACATTAAGTGTCATTGCTGAACCTTTAGATTAATGTTGACACTGAATGCACCAGTGAATTTCTATGACCAATTCTCCAATGTCACGGGGCCAACGACCATCTTGCTAATGGACTCTTACATCTAACGTCGATTAATAACCTAAATTAATTATTACTTTTAGAACAAACAAAGCTAATTATTACATGTAGAATAATCAAACCGCAATGAATTTCCATTTTACCATTTTCATACCTTCCCATTCGATACATAAACGTTGACACCCTAATAAAACCTAATCAAAGCAAGGGGCATTGACACGTGTTTCTATAGGATTGTCGTTTACATGATAATGGAAAAATATGAGATTGAAACTTTACGATGACCTTTTATACCTAATATGACAGTACTGCAACTATGGGAGACCATGTAATCTCATTTGACATCACTGTCTGAATTTATTTTGGCGTTATACAAACAACCAAACAGCATTTCGGAAAGCGAAGCAAACCTAATGATCGCCTGGCACGGCTTTTGGAAGGAGAATTCAGAGTTGGTTGTTATTATTAGTTTTCCTCTCTCTCTCGTAGGATTCATGCATTGAGGCAATAAAAGAAGCGCCGCGCGTAGCATTATTATTCGTTAGGGTGCTGCATGCAAACATACTGCTAAAAACAGAAATTACACGAAGAGGCTGCTTTTAAATTTGTTTGTGATGATCAGAGATATATACTTTTGTGCTTATTAGTTGCAGTATGGTCATCAGAATGAAGAGGAGGGGAGTGTGCTGTTGGCCAAGGGCGACGGCATGATTCGCACCACAATGGATTACTCGACTTCGGATTCTAATCGCGACCATGATCCAAAATGATCTCACCCCCATCGAAAAGAAAATGGTACTATGAGAGCCTTCTTACAACGTTCCAATAAAACTGGAATCATTCTCAATTTTCACATAATGGTATGGTACTATGAGAGCCTTCTTACAACGTTACATTAAAAATAGAATCATCCTCCATTTTCATATAATGGTATGGTACCATGAGAGCCTTCTTACAACGTTACAATAAAAATGGAATCATCCTCAATTTTCATATAATGGTATAAAAGTGGGATATTTAAATGTTCACAACTTTTCTCAATTGTGGAGTTTATTAAAAATGTAGGTTTTGAGGTAATGGAATCCTTTAAAAAAAATGTAGGTTTTGAGGTAATGGAATCCTTGTGAAAGATGTTGCTTTTGGTGTTAATGTATAATGTAAATAAGTTGAAAGTGAATTGAAATATTGTAACAATAATGATGATGTAAAAATTAGGAGAGTTGACATTTAGAGCATACATATGAATACATCATATTGACTCAAGCTAAATAGATGACCTTTGTCTCACTAATAAATTTGGAGAGAATATCTAAACAATATATTGATACATGAACTAATTATTTTAAAAGAATCTTTAATAACAATCTAAAAAAAATTATAAATCATTTGATTATATATATATATATCAATTACAAATAACAAATACTATAAAAATATTATACGTACATATTGAATAAATTTATACCACTATAAAAAAACAATTAAACTAATAATAAAAACACATATTTATATAAATATAAACTAATAATAAGAACACATTTATTTATGAAAGGAACCTAAACATAATGGATAAATCATTTGATTATACTAACTACATATGATTGTTACAATTATAATAGCAAACTTTAACAAAAGTCACTATTTAAAAAAAAAACATTTATAAATTACTATTTTATATTTAAAAGAACATTATATTCTTTTCTGCTAGTTTATAATTCACAATAAATAAAATAAAAATGTTAACCACTAGTTTATAATTAACAATAAATAAACTATAAATGTTAACTGGAAATAATTTTTTTTCATCAGAAAGTACAATATTGTTAAAATACATTCTGGTTTTTCAATCTTCAATGTTCATGTAGACCTGTCCTAATTCTGAAATATCAAGGACAAATGGATTCTTACATGCTTTCAAGATCATATGAGGATCCCATATTTCATATAGAAATGTGCCAATGCCCAAACTTCAAAAACCTATACAAAATTAAGTCATAGACACCATCTATAACTCATATAAAAAACTATATATCCCACAACTTCAAATCCTAAGAAAATTAGAGATCAAAAAAATTGATGGAGTGAGTATCACTTTGTGAATTATCCAACAATTCTTCCCAAAAGAGAATCCATTATTTTCCTTTCAAAGCAGGCTTTGAGGGTTTATCATCCAATTGATTCGGTTCCTGATAAATATGTTGTGAAATGATATGATCAAAATTATTAACATTAGAACGTATCCTCTACACCAAGGTAATAATGATACCACTTTCAAATTAAAATGGCCTCACACCCATTTGATAGTGACCCTGGAATCTGAATAAACCCGAAGAGTCTCTATCCCCAAAATAGAAGCAACCTTGCACAAACACCAAAGAGCTAGCAATTGAACCTTCATGTTTGAACTTGTTCCACACTATAGTTGGAAATTAAAACTATGAGAATTGTTTATCTTAATACAACACTATAGACCATCCTTCGTCACTCCATGAAAAAAGTCAACAACACCCAGACATTTTAAATTTCCTTCATAACTCTCGTCTTTGCAATTAAATCTTTCCTCATGCCAAATTATTTTTCCAGATTTAAAATATGAATACAGATAGAGTTTTGGTCCTGCAAATGTTCTTCAAAAATGCTAGTATTCCCAACATTCTTGATTTTCCAAGAGATAATTACATGTAAAGTATGGTAATCTTTGCAATTTTTATACCAAAAAAATATTTTTGATCAAAATTATCTCTATCCCAGATTCTAGGAATATTCAAAGCAAGACAAACATTCTTCCATACGTTGAAAGTTACAATTTACTAGCAAATTGTCAAGAGATTCTGCATCCTTTTACATAAAGTACAAAAATTTGGCCCATACCATCCCTTTTTAATGAGATTGTCCCACGTTTTCAAGCAGTTTTGTAAAGCTAACTACAAAAACCATTTTAGTTTCAATGGGATTTGCCACTTCCGCATAATTTTATACCACCATTTATGGACAGTGTTGGAGCTATTATGCACAATATCCTGATAAGTTGATTTTTCAATGATATTCAGTCATTAGATTAGCAGATCAAATCATAGAATCTTGTTCTCCAGAAATTCTACAACCAACATAATTCAATGTTTTAATATACACTTCCCACTCAATGTCTTCATCGTGAACCAAGCCCAAATATTTTGTAGTATACCAATCAGAGCTATCTTTGTTTATCCAAAATGTCCTTCTTATGTGAGCAAGAGTATAGTAACCAATCCCTGCCAAATAGTTAGTGATATATGATGAAAGCTTCAAATCATCTCCCAATCCTATAATAGTATCAATACCAACAAGTACATTCCTTCAATTTCCCACTTTCCAAGTGATATGCTCACCAACGGAGTGATAAGTTTTCATAAATCCCTTCCAAATCGGTGAAAATTTCCTAGAAATATTTTTAGGCAATCTTATGTAATATTTGAGGTTCATCTTTAAATACTTTCCATATAAAATTGAATACGAAAGAGAGTTTTTGATCAAACCACACCAAAAACTCTTCAATCTTAAAGTAGTGTTGAACCATGATAAGTTTTTTATTCCCCGTCCACCCCAATATTTTGGCATAGAAAGCTTGTACCAACTATCCATTATAAGATTTCCATTTTAAGTTCCACATGTCCATAATAAATTAAATATATACCTTCTCAATTTGTTAATAATAAAAGAAGGAACCTATAGCGAAGAAAACCAATAGACAAGAATTTTGATAAGGACACCACATGAGAGTGATCCTTCCACCTATGGAGAGAAGTATGAAATTCTAGTTCTTGATTCTTCTCTCAAAATTTTTCAATAGCCAAAACTAGTCCCGAACTCTATAATCATTAGGTTTCAGGAAATAACCTAAGTATTTAAACTCAGATTCCAACCAAAATGTTCATAAGATAGAGGTGATACCTTCCAAAATAGCTTTTTCTAGCTCATGATGAAAGAAAGTTGATTTACTTATACTTACAGACATTCCTGAATCCTTACAAAAAATATTGATGATTCCTTGTAACAAATCCATTCTCGCAAAGGGTCTATACCAAACACCAAAATATCATTGACAAATAATAAATGGTTTATGAACATATTTTAACTCATTGTAACTCCCTTGATCTTCACTTTTTTCTTTGCCTCTAATATAAGCCAACTTAGACCTTCAATTATTAGTAGAAATAACAGAGAGGGGAGGATCAACCCCTTTTTATTCCTCTTCCACTCCTAAAAAGTCTAGTAGGAGCACCGTTCACCAAAATAACAAAATGAGCAGATGTAACACATGCCATAATCTAATTAACAAACAACAAGGGAATACCAATTTGGATAAGAATTAACCTTAGAAAACCCCATTCAACTATGTAAAATGCTTTTTCCAAGTCCATTTTCAGTAACAGGGCCTTCAATTTCTTAGTATGACTTCCTTAGTTATACCAATTGCATCTAAAATTTGTCTATCATGTAAGAAACCAAATTGTTCTAGAGATAAGCACTTTGATAGAATCGGTTTGATTCTATTGGAAATGATTTTAGAAATGAACTTATGGACCAGGTTCCATAGTGCAATTGGTATGAAATCCGCAAAATTTTCAGGCTTATTGCATTTTTGAACCAATGCAATAAAATTTGAATGTATAGCTCCTGAGACATAACCTTCAGCTATGGAAAAATCCACCATAGCTAGCAAATCCTCCCTAATAATGTCAAATATGTGGAGAAAGAGATCAACAGTCAACCCATCAAGGCCCTAAATTTTCTCTCTTTTAAAAGGTTTCAAAGCGTATTCTATTTCTTTCATAGTCACCTGCTTCACCAAATTTTCCCTTTTTTCTAAATAAGGTTGGAATTTTTTTTTATAGTTTTTAACTAAGATTCAAGAGAACAAAGTCCATCATCTTTATAGATTCCCCCAAAATATTGTTTTGCTAAATTCTTGAGTTGACATTTACCTTTAACTACAATATGATTTTCATCCAATAACTCCCAGATGGAATTAGAATTTCTTCTATGTGAAGCAAAGGAGTGGAAAAACCTGGTATTATTGTCACCCAACCTAATTTAGAAAGTCCTGCTTTTTAACCTCCAATATTCTTCTTCTTGTTTCACGATCAAGTCCTTTTTCTATTCGATATCTTTAGTTAACAAATGATCCTTGTTTGAAATAGAGAATTCTATATTTTTTTTATATGAATTTTTCTTATATGATCTTCAAGAAAAAAGAACTCTTCCATGTCTTTTAGTTTTTTATTCTTTATCCATTTTCTCACTACCTCCTTAAGCTTTCCTAACTTTACAACAATATTCTCCATGGGGTTTAAAGTTTTGTCATAATTATAATTTTTACAAACATCTTTAATGTAAGAGCAAAAATCATAATTTTTGAATGAAGAACTGTTGAACTTAAAAGGGAAATTCATATTAGGAATGATTCGCTCCACTTGTGAAAAGATGGGCCAATGATAAGAAATTTTGTTCTTCCCAACCTAAGTTTTGTACCTCTGAAAAATATTAACCAAAGAAGAGTTTTTAAAAATCTATCTAGTATTTTTAAGATGCCCTCCTTTCCACTCCTACTATTTGTCCAGGCTGGATATAAAATTGGAGGGATGGCATCAATAAGATCAAACCTTCCCAAGATGTTTATGAATAAGTTTCCCATCAAATCAATTTTCTCCTGTGGTCCCCAAATTTCTGCAACTGAGGTAAACCAAAAAAATTTCTCTATTTTTGTAAGGGGCATGCATACTTAGTATTGTCACATATTTATACAAAATCCCAATATTCCCTTCCATTAAAATTCCCTAATCAGTTTTGTATGGCCTTAAATGAACAACCCTTGGATTCCAACAGGATAACAAACCTCCCAAAATACCTGAAGAATTAACAACAGACAATTCCCAACCTGGAAGGATATTAGAAAGTATTTCAATGGATACAGATGTAGGACACATTGTTTCTTGCAAAAGTATAATATTAGGGATAGTATCCAAAATGAGTTTTGATAAGGCCCTAACCCTCTTAGCCTTTTCCAACCCCCTTACATTCAAGGAGAGAATTAACATTACAGATAAATAGATTGTGGTTTCTTTGATCTAAGTACCCTGAGAGAACCAACGTTAAAACTAACTTCCAAAGCATAAGAATATTCCTCCAATTTAACAAATTAGGGTTTGTAGCATATCATTTGAGAAGCTAGTGAGGTGGCCAAAGTGCAAGCTTTCTTCCTTCTGATTGTAATGTTTTGGAGCCTTATATACTAGAGAGAATTAACCTTTGCATTCAAAGAATAATGTTTTGAAAACACTTCTAAAGGATATTTAAAGACTTGGATATCAAATGACCCATAACCACTTTATTTTAAAATCTCATAATCCCCCATAGAAGGGGCAATAATAGAAGGGTCAACAAGATTTTCTTTTTCTACCAATGAAAGTGAATCCTTTGAAACCCTAGAAGTGTTTGAATCTATCAAATTATAATCCAAATGATTATCTCCCTTTTCCAAGTAATTATCAATAGGAGAAGCAGAAGCAAAATCCTGATTTATGTCCCATCACTAGGATTTATGTCCCACACCAGGATTTTTCTTTCAAGATGAAAGACGATGATATAAATAATTTTCCACAGAAAAATAAAAAATTCATTTCTTCTTTAGAAACATCCACATAATGCATATAAGAGTCAAAATTACTCTTACTCGTATCCAAGAAGCCATTTGCAAGTGTCGTACGTAGCTGTTAGGGCCTTTCACAATACAAATGCTTCTGGGTTTGTTCACATGAATAATCTAAAATTGGAATGGTTTCGAGATATTCATACAAAACAGGTGGTGAACCCGACAAAAGAAAGGGACAACGGGATCTAAAATTACCCGTATTCCGACAATAAAAATATATGAATGGAACAAGAAAAATAGTCCGTCTTATGAAGGAAAAACCTATTACCCCAAACAACTTCAAACTTTGTAGGAAGCCCTCCAGAAATGTTGATTTTGACCATTACCCTCACCACCAATTTATTTATTCCGCAAAGTGAATTTTTATCAACCTGTTGCAGCTGCAACCATTCTCCCAAAATTTCTTAAATTTTGGACCCCTCCTCATGATTTAGCATGGTCTTCTAATCGATTGGATCCTTTGAATTTTGGTCATGTTTGATTTTGGATGATTCTACAGATTAACTCTTGCCCGGGTTTTCAATTTTTGATGGTGATGAAAGTTGTTGAGGGTCGCAGTTTTGAGTTTGCTTGCTGGTCGATCAGATTAAGTTTCCTTGTTTTGGATCGCCGTTGCGGAGGTAAAGCCAATTTTTGTCCGTTGTTGAACTTTCAAGAGCTGTCCAAAACACTTTAATCGTTTTACATCGGGCGTTGAAGAGCCGTCCTAAACACTTTAATCATTTTACATCGGGCGTCGAAACTATGTTAATTTGGATGCTTTTGTCCTTTTCCCTTCCGCCGTTGTGGCTCCCAAATCGGTTTAGCGTCCGAAGTCCAAATCGTTCCGACTACCGATGCGTGTTGACTTTTGTTTTCCTCTCCAGCATTGCATCTGGGAAAGTCTTTTGGCTTTCGATGTAATGTCTTTCGACTTCTGATCGAGCTCTTCCTGCCTGCGTTTCAGATGTCTCTAGCTCTTGTCTCTTCCGCCGTTGCAGCCCTCAAAGTCATTTATCTCTCGAAGTATAAAGCCGTCCGACTTCCGGTTAAGCCTCTCCCACCCATGTTTCGTGTGACTTTAGCTCGTGTCTTTTCTGCCGTTGCGGCTAGGAAAACATTTTCGCGTTCCGATGTCAAAGCCTTTTGACTACCGATTTAGAACTTTCCTGCCCAAGGGATGCACCTGGCCGTTTTCTTGTGGATTGGCCGTTTCAGATGGTTAATTTTAACGTTTAAAAAACTACCTTCCAATGAATGATACACGGTTATTGATTGCAGGTATAACTCAATGGACTGTTGGGGCGACCAGGTGTGAAGGCGCGGCTTGATCAAATCGAAACCGGCAGGGTCAAAAGGAAGACAAAGCGAAAGAAGAGACATAATCGAAAACAACAAAAACGCAGATCTGAAAGGTCCAATAGTTACTCAATTAATCATGAACAGGCGAAGAAAAATGGAGAGAGGAATACGAAATGCTCGAGAGACCGAAAGGTCATGCGTTGGGGGGAAACCCAAACGATTTACTGTTTTGTTTAAATACTGGAAAGTTAGAAGTTACAGGGACTTTTTCCCTTAAAGAACTTGTAAACCATTTTTCTTGTAAGAGGAACTATTTCGTTTTACAATCAGAAACTGCAACTTTTGCCTGCTGGAGAAAGCAAAATGTGGAATGTATCAATGTGATTAAATGAACAATATTGAAGGGGAACTATTTCGTTTTTAGCTATGTTTCATTAACTGCGAGAGTGTTTAACTTCCTGAACCTATGTTCTTGTTAAATGCTCTTCAGTATATTTTGTGATGCTCTCCACTGTGAGTAATAAATGTTGTTCATAAAACAATTGGCTATCTGGTTGTTTAAATATTTGTAATTGTTCATGTGTCTTGAAAGAAGTATCAACTATCTGTAACTCTTCATTATGAAGGTACAAAATGTATTACTCACTAATGAATGATAATCCTGCTCTCTAGGGATAGTTTAGGTAGTTAGTTTATTTTCTTGTTGTATGTGATTTAGATGCTAGTGAGTCTAAGACGAGATGTAAGAACCTGCGCATCACATTGTGACTGCTCCTTGCACCTTATCACCATGCATGGTTAATTAGGCACTTGCATATCATACATTAAGTCAAAAAATACAAAAATACACAGTGGACCGGGCTGCGACCGGTAAAGCCTCTGTTTTTTGTTACTTTGACCTATGGTAGCCGGACCGCAAACCAGACAGATTCCCCATACCAAACAGTCAATGGGCTAGTTGGGAATGTTGATTGGGGAGAATCCCTTACTGTTGCTGCCTATGAATTTCCAGGCCTCAACAGTTTTGGCACTAGAAGGAGGGCCGCCAGTATATGGCTGGCTGAGGAAACTCGTTTTCCCGAGATTATTCCACTGGTAACAGTTCTGAAAGAAGTGGGTTTCATAATCCAATTCTAGAAGAAAGAGAACATCTATATTCTGTTGGAAACGAAATTGTTAATGATCTGAGAAGACACACCAGGGCATATGTAAAGAAGATTGGAGGATTGCCAATCATCCCTGAATTTCCCAGAAGAGAGTATAAAAAGAAAGATCGTCCTGTAGTGGAAGACTCAGTGTTGGTTGGAGACTGGGAAGAACTTGTAGAAACATCCTTACAAGAAGTTGTACTACCTTTGAACCAAGAAGGCCCAAATACCCCTCACAGTTCTCCTGCTCGCACTCCTATTGGCTCACCTCCTCACTCTCCACCTAGACTCATGGCAGGAGTAAATGCTAATCCACCACCTAACCCACCTAATCCACCACCTACATGGAGATCTAGATCACCGTTAAACCTTACACCTCCATTACACGACCTACCTCAGGCCTTTGACAAGATGTTGCCCAAGTTCAACCCAAATGAGAAAATATTAGTAGATGATCACCTACAAAGTTTTTACTTGGCAATTGAAGGGTTGAGGGCCGGGGAGTATGAAGATGTAGTCTGCAGATTGTTCCCGCATACCCTTAAAGGAGCTGCAACATCATGGTACTTTGGGTTGCCTGCTAACTCTATCCCTGATTGGGATACCTTCGAGAGAATTTTCAGAAGTAAGTATGCAACTCAGAAAACTCAAGTAGCCCTCATGAAAGGGCTGTGCGCCTTGAAGAAAGAAAGAAAGGAAAAGGTGCACAGTTTCACACAAAGGTTTGCAGCCTATCTCAAGAATTTTTCTGAAATGGATAGACCTTCAGACAAAGTTTTGATTGAATATTATACTTCAGCTTTAGGCCCTGATTTGGACATGTTTGCCAAAGGTAGGGCCAAGCCTACTTTGACGAAAACTTATGAAGAAGTAGAAGTGGTGGAAGCTGAAAGAGAGAGCATTGAAGACTATCTAGAACAGTTAGGAGAGAAAGGTGCGGGAAGAAAAGATTTATCGTTTGCTAAGCCTAAGGAAGAAAAGTCACCAGATTTGGAAAATATGGCCAAAATGATGCAGAAGCTGTCCAACAAAATCATAGATATGGAGAAAGAAAAGGAAGTACAAAAGTTTTATAAACCATATTATAAGAAAAGAGAGGATAACCATCAGTCTCAACCTCCTCCTCACAATACTACATCTATGAATTTAACAGAGGTAGGCATGGACAATTTTTGCACTTTCCACCAACAGCCACACTCTGAAAAGAATTGTCCTCAATGGATAAACTCGATGATGCTGGTCATGAATCAACTATTAGATTCTAGATTAACAGAAGAGGGAGATGAAGAAAGAAAAGAGAATTCTGCTTCTACTTCTACTAAAGAACAGGAAGAGGAAACCATGGATTTATGGAATTCTGTCTTGTTATTTGATGCTGAAGAGGAAAAGACTTAGGGCTACAAGGACGTTATGGAAACCAACGTAGCCACAAGGAGGCAAGGGACGGTTAAGGAAGACAGTCTTATACTCCCAAAGATTAAGAGGCTGCAAAGAAATGTTAAGAAGAAATTTCAAAACAAATCTTTGGCTGATAAAATTCTAGAGTTCACTATTACCAGCCAAAATTCTAGGCAGAATGACGCGCGGGCCAAGACAAGTGAAGAAAATGATGATAAACCCCATCCCATTGAGCAGCCGATGGATTATGACATTGTGGAGGATTTAAAAAGGGTAAAAGTAAATGTTCCACTATTCGAAATGTGTAAAGTGCCGCAGCAAAAGGAAAGACTGTTGAAAGCACTTGAAGCATCAGATGAGAAGCTGCCCGCTAACAATCAACCTCAAGAAGAAGAAGAAATTGGAGAAACCAGTGTGGGAGGTAAGTCTAAAAGAAAACATCCACCTTTCCTCCTCACATTTGAAATTTTCAATCATAATGTGCATAATTGCTTGGTAGACTCAGGGGCATCGGTTAATGTTATGCCCATATTAGTCTGTAAAAAGATCAATGGGCAGCCTAAGCCATCCACATGGAGGGTGGTTCAGTTGGATAGAATAGATGTAAAGGTAATTGGTGAGATGGAAGATGTCCTAGTCCGTCTGGCATCCAATGACAAAGTATGCCAAGTTATTAATATCGTAGTGGCTGATATACCATATGCTTACAGTCTTGTTCTGAGCAGAGATTGGTCGGCCAAATTAAATGGATATTTCACCTCAGATTGGTCGCATCTATGGTTTCCATACAAAGGAAGTCCGAACTAGATTAAGATCTTAAGAGAACCTCACATGAAGTACAATGTTACTCAATTGGAGGAGAAAAATGTGCTAGTGGATTCTGTATTGGGAAACTATTTTATTGAGTTGGAACCAGGGAATTACCAAGCGGAAGAAGCCAACAACACATCTGACACCCAGCCTGATCTCCTTCGATTCTCACAGGCTGATGAGATTGATTGTAATATAGTAAGCTTAGCAGTAGGAATAGATTCACATTCAGTAGTTAGTGATTTTTGGACTTTGTTTTTTGATGGCTCTAAGACATTAGAAGGGTCAGGGGCTGGTTGTGTCTTGATCGACCCCCAGGAGAATAAACATTTTCTTTCATGTAGATTAGAGTTTGAGTGTACTAATAATACAACTGAATATGAAGCGCTGGTGCAGGGACTAAAGAAAGCGATTGAATTAAAGGTAAGTAATCTAAAAGTTTTTGGAGATTCCAAAATCATTGTGAAACAAATCCAGGATCAAATACATTGTGTTTCTCCTCACTTAAAGGCCTACCAGAATGAGGTATGGGATTTGCTTAAATGTTTTAATGCATTCAATATCATTTCAATTCCAAGGCTTAAGAACGCAGCAGCTGACCTAGTGGAAACATCAGCCGCTAGATTGGTACCCACTAATAATCGATACTCTGTTGAATTACTTTTCAAGCCCTTTGTACCTGATATGATTACGAACCTATGAGTGTTCGATGATGACCAGCAAATCATAGAATGTTTAACGGATGATGAGGTGTTTAAAGGAGCGATCATAGATGATGAAGAGCATCAGGCTGAGATGAAATATGATAATTTCATTCCTAAAGGAGTCAAAACATTAGAAAAAATGTTCGATTTAAACAAAAAGTTCAGAAGACCAGGCAACGTGAAGACCCAAAACTCATCTCTACAGTTTGAGCTGATTAATTTAGGGACTGGAATGAATCCTAAATTTGTGAATCTCGGTAAATGTTGTTCACCAACAGAAAGAGACAAGTTCGTCAGTTTGTTTAAACAATATAAAGATGTTTTCGCATGGACGTACGAAGATTTGAAAACATACGACACTAGCATCATCAAACACATCGTCCCTATTAAAGCAGGCGTCAAGCCATATCAGCAACCGTTGAGAAAAATGCATCCAAAATTGGAACCATTGATTCAAAGTGAAGTGAAGAAATTATTGGACGCTAGAATCATTTTCAAAGTCAGACACTCTAAGTGGGTATCAAATCTGGTACCAGTAAGGAAAAAGTCTGGAGAAATCAGGCTCTGCGTGGATTTCAGGAACTTAAACCGTGCATCAGATAAAGATAACTATCCTGTGCCACCCATGGAGCAGCTACTACAAATGGTTTCAGGTTCTGAACTGTTTTCATTATTAGACGGTTTCTCTGGCTACAATCAAGTATTGGTAGCCGAAGAAGACAGATTGAAGACAACGTTCAGGACCAAATGGGGAACATTTGCATACAGGAGAATGCCCTTCGGGCTTATAAATGTTGGAGCAACGTTTCAAAGGGCTATGGATATAGCTTTCCACAGATTGATTGGCCAAAGTGCTGTAGTATACCTTGACGGTATTACAATATTCTCGAAGAGAAGAGAAGAGCACACGTTTCACTTAAGGTAAATTTTCGAACGCTATCGAAAATATGGCATCTCACTCAATCCTAAGAAGTGTGTGTTCGCTGTCACAGAGGGCAAGTTGCTGGGTCACATATTTTCAAAGAAAGGAATCTCTATAGATCCAGAAAGAATTAAGGATATTGAACAAATCCCCTTGCCCCATAATAAAAAGGGGATGCAATCATTTATGGAAACGATAAACTTCGTGCAAAGATTTGTGCCTAATTTTGGCCAGATTTTTCAAACCACTACAATAGATGGTAAAGCAAAATGCACTATTCAAGTGGACTGAAATTGAGAAGAGCGCATTCATCAAAATCAAAACTGCTGTTGCACACGCACCATCCCTGAAAAGCCCATATTTTGACAAAGATTTCATCTTGTATACCTTTGCATCCGATGATTCACTAGCAGCTGTGCTCACCCAAAAGGAAGATGGGGGGGGATGAATTCCCAATATCCTTTATGAGTACTGGTCTACAGGGGGCCGAATTGAATTACCCAGTTGTTGATAAACAAGCTTACACTGTATTCAAAGCAGTAAAACAATTCAGACCTTATATTTTAAAAAATAGAACCAAGGTGATCGTCCCCTACCCAGCTGTAAGGTCTCTTCTTATACAGAAGGAGTTGGGAGAAAGAAGAGGCAACTGGGTAACAGCTCTTCAAGAATACGACCTTGAATTCAAGCCAGCATCTATAGTTAAAGGACAAGGGTTGTGCAAACAGATGACTGAAAATGGAAAAAAATGAAGAACACGAATGGGAAGATGAAGCTGAACTACATGTAATGGAGGTATGTCCTTTGTTTACAGCTCCTGAGTCTTGGTATAGGGACCTGGTGCATTACCTGCTGGTGGGTCTGTTGCCATAACACTGGAGTTCCAAGCAAAGAAGATCGCTGCATCTTAAATCAGCTTCCTATCAACTTGTTGAAGGATTATTATTCAGAAAGAATTATGACGGGGTTCTTCTTAGATGCTTAGAAAAGGAAGATGCGAAGAAAGTAATGTCAGAATTGCATGACGGTCTTGCTGGGGGACATTACTCAAGAGATACTACGGCCCACAAAATTCTCATAGCCGGTTACTATTGGCCTACGCTCTTCAAAGATGCACACGCACATGTCAGAAAGTGTGATATTTGCCAAAGGTGTAGCGGGAGACAACCTAAAGTAGCAACACCCCTAAAGCCCGTGATGATCACGGAGCCATTCGAGCAATGGGGGATGGATATTATTGGACAAATAAAACTGAATTCCTCTCTGCAGCACAAGTACATTCTGACCACTACTGATTATTTCACTCGTTGGGTCGAGGCTATCCCACTGCGCAAGATAAATGAAGACGAGGTCATCAGCTTCCTACAAGACCACATCATGACCAGGTTTGGAGTTCCAGTTTCGTTAGTTTTTGATAATGCTAATTACTTTTCGTCAATTAAATTGACTGCATTTGCTCATGATAAAGGGATAAAATTGCATTATTCTGCTAATTACTATCCACAAGGAAATGGCCTGGCTGAATCCTCTAACAAAAATATGATTAGAATTTTAAAGAAGACTGTGGTAGAAAACCAGAGGAGTTGGCACTCAGCATTACCAAATGCCCTTTGGGCCGATAGATTCACCCCTAAGTCTGCGATTGGAGTGTCTCCATGTACCCTTGTCTATGGTAAAGAAGCCATCCTTCCTCCCAATATCATGCTACCATCTTGCATACTAGCTCAAGAGTCTAGAGGGTCGGATGATGAAGTTTTGCAAATAAGAATATATAATCTCCTGAAAGCAGAAGAGGCTAGATATAAAGCCAGAGAACATTTTAAACAACAACAAGAGTTAGTTAAGAGATGGTTCGACAAACATAAAGCTGGAACAAAAGAATTTGAAGTAGGAGACTTAGTCCTCAAATGGGATCACCCCCATGATGAGAAAGGAAAGCACACTAAATTCCAGCAGTTGTGGGTAGGCCCTTTTCAGATTGCAGCAAAGCTTGGCCCTTCTACTTACAAGTTGCAAGATCTACAGGGGTGGGAAGAGAAATTACCAGTAAATGGTTTGGTTCTCAAGCCTTATTTTTCCTGAGTTTCTTTGAGTTCTTCTGTCTTGTATATAAATAAGCTGTTTAGCTGTCTTTTGAGTCATGTTTTTCAGTTTGTTTTAGTTTAAGTTTTATTGATTTCAATAAAGGGAACGAACCCGCAATTGCATGGGGAACATCAAAATGTTTGGGAATGATAAACGTTTTTAGGTCTCAGACTGGGTGTTGTTAAAAGAACTTCTTCCAGTTTAGCAGTTTTCTTGAATAAGCTCCATGTGCATTGAAGTCTTGCTTAACCCCTATAAAATAAACCGGATCCGAAGAGTCCGGAATACTATGTTGAGGCTCCATCCATGTCACACTTAAAATGTTCTAAGGAGCGAAAGCAGAGGACCCATGGAAAGGAGCAAGGTGAACAGTATATTAAATATAAATGATCCCATGCCAAGAAACGAATGCCAAAAGGCAAATAAAGAGTCAAAAAACTCCTATGAAAGCATCATAAATCAAAGCAGGTGCTGAATCATAAGTACTAGATAGCCAAAAGATCCTCTCCGTCCGTGAGGTGAAACTTGAAGTACACCACTCACACAAAAGGACACTATGGGATAGAGGATCCTGAATTAAGATTCAGTAAGAATGGCATGCAGGAGGACTCATATATAAAAGGGACAAAAGTCCAAAAGCACCAAAAAGTGCTAAAGCGGCATGGGAATGAGGAACAAATGAATATTTCTGTTTACCATATGCTACAATCCTGTGGTGTCCAAGCTGTCAGCTACCTGAAGACAAAAGTAATAATGAAACTCAGCCTCTGGCCTCAACAGAGTTTTTCGGACTTGCAAATCTTGGTTTCCACTCTCCCAAACTGGACTATCATCAATGATTAAAGGTACACACTTCTGTCATTTGAGAAATCCCGATAGCTGGAAGAATTCCATAGATGCATTTGTTGTTAAACAGTCTGTCACTCAGAGACTAATCACCCAGAGATCTAGGTTCACTAGGTAATTGCCAATTGTTGCAGCTGCAACTGTTCTCCCCAAATTTCTTAAATTTTGGACCCCTCCTCATGATTTAGCATGGTCTTCTAATCGATTGGATCCTTTGAATTTTGGTCATGTTTGATTTTGGATGATTCTACAGATTAACTCTCACCTGGGTTTTCAATTTTTGATGGTGATGAAAATTGTTGAGGGTCACAGTTTTGAGTTTGCTTGCTGGTCGATCAAATTAAGTTTCTTTGTTTTGGATCGCCATCGCGAAGGTAAAGCCAGTTTTTGTCCATTGTTGAACTTTGAAGAGTTGTCCAAAACACTTTAATCGTTTTACATCGGGCATTGAAGAGCTGTCCAAAACACTTTAATCGTTTTACATCGGGCGTCGAAACTATGTTAATTCGGCTGCTTTTGTCCTTTTCCCTTCCGCCGTTGCGGCTCCCAAATCGGTTTAGCGTCCGAAGTCCAAATCGTTTTGACTACCAATGTGTGTTGACTTTTGTTTTCCTCTCCGCCGTTGCGGCTGGGAAAGTCTTTTGGCTTCCGATGTAATGTCTTTCAACTTCTGATCGAGCTCTTCCCGCCCACGTTTTGGATGTCTCTAGCTCTTATCTCTTCCGCCGTTGTGGCCCTCAAAGTCATTTAGCTCCCAAAGTATAAATCCATCCGACTTTCGGTTAAGTCTCTCCTGCCCATGTTTTGCATGACTTTAGCGCGTGTATTTTCTACCATTGTGGCTAGGAAAACCTTTTCGCGTCCGATGTTAAAGCCTTCCGACTGGCGATTTAGAACTTTCCCGCCCAAGGGATGCACTTGGCCGTTTTCTTGTGGATTGGCCATTTCAGATGGTTAATTTTAATGTTTAAAAAATTCCCTTGCAACGAATGATACACGGTTATTGATTGCAGGTATAACTCAATGGACTGTTGGGGCGACCAGGTGTGAAGGCATGGCTTGATCAAATTGAAACCGGCAGGGTCGAAAGGAAGACAAAGCGAAAGAAGAGACAAAATCGAAAACAACAAAAATGTAGATATGAAAGGTCCAGTAGTTACTCAAATAATCATGAACAGGCGAAGAAAAATTGAGAGAGGGATACGAAACGCTCGAGAGACCGAAAGGTCATGCGTTGGGGGGAAACCCAAATGATTTACTGTTTTGTCTAAATACTGGAAAGTTAGAAGTTACAGGGACTTTTTCCCTGGAATAACTTGTAAACCATTTTGCTTGTAAGAGGAACTATTTCGTTTTACAATAAAAAAATGCAACTTTTGCCTGTTGGAGAAAGCGAAATGTGGAATGTATCAATGTGATTAAATGAACAATGTTGAAGGGGAACTATTTCATTTTCAGCTGTGTTTCATTAACTGCGAGAGTGTTTAACTTCCTGAACCTATGTTCTTGTTGAATGCTCTTCAGTATATTTTGTGATGCTCTCCACTGTGAGTAATAAATGTTGTTCATAAAACAATTGGCTATCTGGTTGTTTAAATATCTGTAATTGTTCATGTGTCTTGAAAGAAGTATCAGCTATCTGTAACTCTTCATTATGCAGGTACAAAATGTATTACTCACTAATGAATGATAATCCTGCTCCCTAGGGATAGTTTAGGTAGTTAGTTTATTTTCTTGTTGTATGTGATTTAGATGCTAGTGAGTCTAAGATGAGAGGTAAGAACCTGAGCATCACATTGTGACTGCTCCTTGCATCTTATTGCCCTGCATGGTTAATTAGGCACTTGCATATCATACATTAAGTCAAAAAATACAAAAATACATGGTGGACCGGGCCGCAACCGGTAAAGCCTCTGTTTTTTGTTACTTTGACCTACGGTAGCTGGACCGCAAACCCGACGGATTCCCCATACCAAACAGTTAATGGGCTAGTTGGGAACATTGATTGGGGAGAATCCCTTACTGTTGTTGCCTGCGAATTTCCGGGCCTCAACACAACCCTAATATATTTTCCCATAGAGTTTGCTAAACCTTCAAACACATTTTGTGTCTAGAACTCCAGAGAGAAACCTGGTAACAACATCAACATATGTCTTCTGGTTTGTTTCTCCCTAACAGGATTGGAGGCTATATACCAACATTTTTATAGGAGAGAAACTTCATTCTAAATCCATACCATGTTACAAATTCTATCAATTTTTCCTACGTCCAGAAAAATGAAAATTATCTATCAATTGATTAGAATATTAACTCTCGATGCATAACCCACTTTCGACACCCATAATTTGTTGAATCATGGTAGCAATTCACCTCTATTTATATTCACAAATTCCACTCTTCCCACTAACACCCTCTATGTTAACATCCTCCCCCAGCTCAAATATTCCCAGGCCTTCTAAGTTTAAAGAGAAATAATGGTGTGAGAAAGATTTAGAGGCTAAAAGAAAATTAAGATATTATAAGGAGGTCATCAACCATACTCTAGAATATCAAAAGTATATATATATTTTTAACCAGTTCAAAGAAAAAAATTAATATAGCCAAGATAAGAACAAACTCTCATGAGCTCCATAGTGAAATAGGTCGTTGGGCAGTTCCTAAAACACCATGGGTGGAAAGGATCTTCCGTCTCTATGAGAATAGGAACATTGAAGATAAAAACCACTTCCTCTTAGAGTTCCATGTGTACACCCACATTAGATCTTAGTTTCATAATCTTTTTTTCAATACCGACCTTCCTAGCCTTTTAACTTGTCAAAATTATAGTAAGCTTGGGATGCTTCTCACCAAGCTCTTTGAGCACAGGAATACAATTTTAAAACAAACTAATTAATTCGTTTCTTTAGGTCTGATATACCAAAGTTTGGTCTCAATGGAAATTAACCATCATCATCATCATCATCATATATATTTTAGTCTCCTACGAGCCTGCGCATGATCCCCTTTTACTTGATGGATTTTTACATCCTTCGAAATGTCTCAACCAAACTCCTCTGAAACCACTGAAGGGAAAGTTCCAAAGCACCCCCCCCTAGTAAGTCCCCTTTATACTATGGCTACTAGTCATAAAAATAAACCAAAAAGAAGACCAAGAAGAGGTAATAAATCTAAGACAATAAATTATGCTTTGATGGCTAACATTCAGGACTTATATCTTAATCTTCCCATGGTTTACCAACCCTTACCTTGGGAATCTACTAAAGATGTCTCTTCAACAGAAGTACCTTCCACGTTTGATGATATGGAGGGGGGATACTTAAGAGGCCTCACGGGAGAAGTATACAATAGGCTCTGGTTGGGTGGGAATAGATAATTAAGCAAATAATGGGGAGGTGCGAAGCAACCTATTAGTTACTCTCGTCGGACGTATGAGCGTATTAGTACTTTGAGGAATATTTTCTTCCTGGTCAAGCTACCGTTTACGCTAATGAATAGGCTTGGCATTTCCCTATCGAACGGAGCGCCAATCTCGTATTGACAGTGTAACCAGGGACATCATTGTGTGGGCATGATAGTGGGGTCTAGTCCTTCCTCCGAGCCTAATGACGGGTTATGAGGAGCTCATTACGGGTTAAAAGAAAATTACCACATCGTAGCTATCTGTCTCGCCCAATCATTCATTCATTGTTCTAGGGCTAGAAGGTTTGGTTCTTCAGGTGGCTATTTAGAATTTATCATCTCCGATGCCCAAGGGAATCATCCTTTTGACTACAAAATGAACTTGAATGAAAAGGGGTTTGCAGGATTTTTATCGGATCCATTGGGTAAAAGGGTTAGTTGCCACGCTTCTAAATGGTAATCCTCCATAGGCCAGGAAGAACCATCCTCCATGAGTTTGTTCGATGCCACATCAGTCATGAAGAGATTTAAGCCCTAAGTCAAAGGGTTTAAAAATTGCAAAAAAAAAATCCTTTTAACAAAGTTTATAAAAACTATAGCGAAATACAACACTTCAATTTATAAGCAAGAAACCGACAAAGAAAAAACCAAAAAAATGCAGGAAAATAAAAGAAAAAGGCAAGAAAACTCTTATGCATTAGTCCATTGATGAAGAGTGATTTGGTAGTTGACTTAAGCAAGAGATAGTTATCCACCAAATAGTGTGGAATTTTAACAATTGATGCAGTAAGAGATAAGGGTGTTTGTCGTCATAGTGTCACGATTGATGCTTGGGGATGACTATTGAGAAATTGAAATTGGATGTTCACAAGTTTATCACGGAGTGGAAAATGGACATTCCAAATGTGTTTTCTCAACAAGTATTCCAAATCATATAAATTTATAATTACTTTATCATACTTGTTATGCAATTTAAACATTAATAATATATGTATCTCTTATTTAGTTTTACATTCTCGTTAATTATTTGTATACATGATTAAAAAAGGATTCATTTGTAGTTGTGATTTTAAATATAACTAGAAGAATCTTTCATATTTTATACATGGTATCTATCTTCCTTTGTTATGTCCTACATTCTATTTTATTTACTTATACATATAATTCAAAAAGGATTAATTATCTACAATTGTGATTTTAAATATATCTAATAGTTTTGTATATATATTATGTTTCTACTTTGGATCTTAGTATTCCCTTCCATGCAGGGAATCATGTAATTGCTCTAGCTTTGGCATTTGTGCCACACAAAATACAGGTTTTTATATCATACTTTAGTCCTTAAATTAAGTAGTTTTCCAATATTTTGGGCTATCCCCTTCTTATTTTTGAAAACAAATTTTTATTTACACTAATATCTAATAAAAATTGAAATCCTTGACAAACCTGCGCACTATGAAATCTAGATATGGAATCCAATGCATTGATAGTTCTTACCACACTGCTCTTTCTCTCCTTCTATTTGTAAGAAGCAATCTATCGTGCAACAATGTGTAATCATATGTATCTACACATGACCATGCATGCAAGCTCAACGTGTTGTCTTCTCGACATGCATGTGCATTGCAAATAGGTATTCTCATTCCTCTCATTGCTTTGTGTTCAGTTGAGGTATTGGTTCTTCTATGCCTGGTGGCCATGGTGTTAGCCTCTACTATATATTTTCTATGCCATGCATTGTGTCCACAATGAGAATAGATCTTCCTTCTGATATCATAGTTTACAGTTCTTGTCACCCATTGTTCAGATTCTTAAATATCAGGTACTATCTTCTACAACCATTGGACATGTTGAATGGAAATGGCTACTACAAAAGTACAACCCATGATACTTATTTTACTTAGTAATGCTTTGAGTATTATTTTTCTTCTATGCATTTTGTATTAGTTTCCAATAGTTTTCATTTATGTATAAAATGTAACCCCATTTATATTTGGATCTTGCTTTTGTCAAACAACCATCTATGTTATTGATTCCAAACAACTCCCATTTATACAATGGTTATCGTGTAAGAAATATAAGTGGATTATGTAAGAGAATGGACTCCATCTTTTAAAACTAAATCAATGTATATGGAATCCATTTCGAGAAGGGATCTGACTCCCACTATTTGCAATTTTTTTTTATGTGCTCTATTTTATTTATTTCATAGGATTAGAGTCGTGCTCTATAGGTAGAGCCAAAATCTAATGAATTAAATTTTTTAATATACTTGATACACTGATGAAGAGCCGTGCCCTGTTGGAGGAGCTGAGCTCTAATCCGTTTCTTGGTTTTACCTCATACTCTAGTTGAGAATGGAGCTCTATGAATGTGAACCATGCTATTTTATATTCCTTAATAGAAAAGTACAAAGGCTCATTGATCACTTAAGAATGCATAAGTTTCCTTCTTTTATTGTTATTAAGAGTCGAGCACCATATCTATGGATATTTTGAGAGCATGGCCTCATTGTTGGGAAGAGTTATGAGGTATGATTCCATAATTTTCCATAATATATAAATGTTTATAGTTCATGTGTGGTCATTGATTATAAGTAAATATGGTTGAGTTTGTTAAATCAACCATTAACGTTTTTGGTTCATGTTGAAGATATCATAGGAAAGAGATTCTTCTTTGGATACTTCCCAATTTATATAATTATGTGCACAACACTACATGGTGAGAGATCAAAGTTAATGCTATTAATGCTATGATTAAGTCTTGTGTTAGTCTATTTTTTTTTCATAGAAAAAACCAAAAAGTTTCCTTATATTAATAAAAAACACATTCACCCATGTCAAAGCTTTCATATTACAATTGAACATCCGACTATATTCATAAATAACTCTCAATATGCAACACAAGTGTGCATTGAACACCAATATAAAAATAATTTCTCAAGTGAGCATAAAAATAGGAAAGAGGCTAGAAATAAAACAATTGAGTCCATTAAAGCAGTTGTAGGCCATCAACCATTACGCTAGCGTAGTCACAATGCTTGTGTTGTATATAGTGAAGTTCATAGTATTCAAATACGTGTAGTTCCCCATCCATAAATATGTTGTCTTCTCTATAGTGAAATTATTGGTCTTCAAATACATGCAGTTCCCCATCCAAAGATACGTGCAGCCTTTTCTCGGCCTTTACACCACCTAGCGAGCTTAGAAAACTCAGTTGCAGTAAGGAGTCTTTAAACCATACCCAATTCTTTAACCAAACCAAGCTATCATATCTTTACATAACACCACTTGAGTCCTAGTTGGTTTTGAATTGAGTTTAAAGAAAATTTAGGAAGTCTCTCATTTCCCATGTTATTTATCTTATTCTTGTACTTGTACATCAGGTACCTAGTCATATCCAGGTGCCTAATCATAGCCATGTACCTAGTCATAGCCATGCTCTCGATGGAGGGAAGGACACCGTAATATGTTTTCACGAGGAAACTATGTGGTCTACCTTCATTTTTAATGGACGAGCATCGTGAAAATGAGGCCAGGGAAGAAGGATTTGGAGCCTTACACCATCAAAGGGACTCATAAGATCGTAAAGGTATACCCATTTTTGTTCCTTTCTCCTCACTTTTCTAATTTAGCTGAATTTTAGGATTTAATAGTGGATTTTTGTGGTTGGTTATGTTAATCATTCATTTGGTTGCAAACCCTGGTCTAGGCTATTTATTTATTCTCCATAATCTTTGCATTTTAGTGTTTTAGAGTGGATTTTTATAGCTAGTTTACACACATCCACAACAAAGATCTCAATTACAACAACAACCATACAACAACTTGCAACCATCAGTGTATGCAACATTAACAATGTTTACAAAGGTTTCCACAAAAAAGATCTCAATTACAATAGTAGCCATTACAACAACTTCAACAGTAGAATTTTCAAGTTGTTACCCTACAAAATCACCAGTATATGAGCCTGGAATGTGTGACCAGCTATTGTTGCAGTGCATGTGTCCAAATATTTTGGTTGGCATGCAAAGAACTACTAGTGTGTTTCATTATATGGAAGTGGTTGATAAACCACTGGTGTTTTCCCTCAGGATATCAATGACTATATGCTAATCCACGAGTCTTAATAGATGGATACTTGCGTTCCCTTTCAAGTAGTGACAAAAAAAGAATTATGGGCCTTGTAACATAGACAACAAAGCATGGGCGACGTGGTGAGTATGTTGTGGCTCCAATTTTTCTTGTGCTTGTTATCTCATATGAATCTTATATCAAGCCATGGCTTATTCATCTGTTGACTTATTTTTATTATCCTGTGAAATTTGTGATTATTAGAATTGGAACTAATTCTTTAATGATTCTTGGAAAAGCACAAAATTTCCTTCTGATTGCGTTGCATTTTATCAATCTATTGAAAAACTAATCATAGGAAATTATAGCTTATTTGGCTTTCGTGGAAAATGCAGGAACAAAGTTACAATAGCTGTAAATGAAAGAAAAACAACTCACCTCTTACCAGTGCGAATAAAATTGGATTGCCTACTCCACGAGACTTGAATCAAGCATAAGCATGTACCATAACCTAAGAATTACTCTCCATGTTGCATAGGCCTTGAACAAATGGTTAGTATGTTCTCCAAGCTAAGACAACATGTTCTGCAAGCTAATAATTTCCCCGTTTATGCATTACAAAGTGCAATTATAACAAAATAGAAAAATATAAATAATTTTCTACGAATTCCCTCAATAAGATTGAAGAAGCTGCAATAAAATTGTGTAAATAAATAAACACCAACTCTTTTACAACAAAATTTCTGTATCTCCACAAAGCTCCTTGTTATGGAGAGATTGGAGCATAGAGTATGCACCTCTTAAATCAGAGTCGAATTTATCCACTTTGAAAGTATACACTTAAATGGTATCCATTATTTAATTTGAAATTATATATTTAAATTGTTTCCATTCTTTTCCTCGATTTCCAAACCCTAGCCATGGACAAATGCTGCAACCTTTGACCTTCTTGTCTTCGTATAATTTATTAGTAGTAAATTCAAAGATGCAAAAAAATAACTCTGCATGAAAATGTATAAGGTGGTGGGTTAAAGGCCAAAAGATGAGTGCTTTTTAAGGTGTGCTAAATGGATATTTATTTAGAGTGTTTTTAACTTTCAATTAAATTTTAGTTATGTGAACAAATATTTTCAAATAACATATCAAAAACATTCCAAGAAATCTATAAGGTAACAGTTTCAAAATTTCAATCCTTTTGTAATATCCCGAATTTTGGACCTAACACTTGTAGGCATGAGCCTATTGATTATGATGTTATCTTGATATTTTATGTTTGATATATTGGGTCGAAGACCCCACTGCATATGAACATGATGATTTGTTTTATATATTGGGCGTAAGCCAATTGTTGATGATATATATATATATATATATATATATATATATATNTCAAGAACTCTGGAGCACATGAGTAATTGATGTTGTGTTGAGCAACAAGCTTTGAAGCACATAAGTATTTGATGTCGTGTTGAGCGAGGAGCTTTGGAGTACATGAGTAATTGATGTTGTGTTGAGCGAGGAGCTCTGGAGCACATGAGTAATTGATGTTGTGTTGAGCGAGGAGCTTTGGAGCACATGCGTATTTATATTTTTGTTGAGCATGAAGCTCTGGAACACATGAAAATATAATATTGGAAGTGTTGGGCATAAGACCTAGAGCCTTCCATGTTGATGTTGAGCATCAGATCCTTGGCCATTGTATCCCTATGTGTATCGTACAAGTACATCCTAGCATTAGTGTTGAGCAAAGAGCTCTGGAATTGCACTAAGTTTGTAACTCCCTATTTAAGCATTGAGTACGGGCTCAAGTAAGTGCTAGGGGTTACTAAAAATAATTTAATAAACTTCCAAGTGAAAACGACTCGAGAAAAATATTGATCTCATCAGACTTATTTATAAGTGATTAAATGAAATTTTGAATTTTTGTATTCTCATCAAGTACTAAAGAACTACCATGTTATATGAGGGAATCCAACATGCAAGGATGCTTAGAGTTTCCTATACTAGTAGACTTAACCATCTATCTATTTTGAGCTTAATGAAGAAGTGTCATTAAGTCTAAGGATCATCATACATGATTCCCAAAGACAAATGTTAACAATTGTTATATTATTATGTATTTTATACATGGGATGTATAAAGAATAAATATAGTAATAATATTAATGATGAAAGAAATAAAGAAAAGCTCCATCCATTATTATTTATTATTTAAAGATAATAAATATTCCAATACCTACAAAAGTCTAATTAGGAACTAGTTGAAAGTTCCTAAGTTAAAGTATTAAAAATTACCCAAATTAATTAAAAATGGTTAAATCAAGAAACCAAGGTTTCTTGATTTAACTGTCCCTTTGCCTGAAAAGTCTGTCTATAAAGTCTCAAGCCAAGGAAAGGCTCGGGGTGCTAATTTATCATTTGGAGGAGACATTTTCTGCCTATTTTTCTCTCAAGTAAGTTCTTGGAGAACATTTTGAGAACTGATACAGACTTGATATACCAGATAGAAAACCCTACCTTAGGAGCTCTAAGCTACTTCCATGTTGGAGTCCAGCTTGGGGGATTCGGATTTAAACTACGAACGGTTCCGGGTCATGGTTGGGTGGAACGAGGTAGTTCCTAAGTGATTCGGTCATCTAATATAGAGCTTAGATCTGCATATGAATGGTTAATGTTGGTTATTTGAGTGTGCAGGTTCAACCATTAAAAGAGCTTCAAGTTACAGGTATGAATCCCTAGACTTCCTATTCCATTTTTTTAGAATAAATGCTGGCTATGTTAGGAAAATGATTACATTGCATTTCCTAACCCTATGTGTTTTTTTCTTTGTTTAAAATATGCTAGGGTTTGCATTTTTAAATTATAACCATAGGCTGTAAGTTATTTTCTATACCATATTTATCGAGGGTTTATTCATTAGTTTACTTCTGCAATTTTAATTCATTCAAAAATGTTTATCAAGGGTTCTGCACCCTAGTTTTAATTTCTATATTATTTTTACTGTTGAAACTGGGTTAAGTACAACCTAGGTTTTATTTCAGATCTATTACCTCTCTATTCTCCTGGCCTTTATAACTCTACTGACATATTTCATTTGTCAGCAGAGGTATGTTTTATATTTAAATAGATTAGTGCAGAAGTAAGATTTTATATGTATAAGTACAAGGTTACAACCTAGTTAACCTATTCTACTATCTACAACTAAACTAATATATATATATATATATATATATATATATATAGAAATACAAATCTAAACTACCAAAACAATAACTATATCTAATGCACAATTTATAAATATTTTCATATTAAATCCAAGATAATAAACCAACAAGACCTTTCAAGGTCTGTATATTTAATTATATGATAACTACTAAATCATCTCCATTAAAAATAACCTCATCATAAGCAAATAATAGAGTAAGCATTGTGACCATTCATTGGTCTAAAGTCAAGTTCCTTTTCCTAATTAAAATCCACAGTCCTAAAATTATAAATCTACATAATGAAATCATATGCCAT
This sequence comes from Pseudotsuga menziesii, assembly GCA_001517045.1. Taxonomy (NCBI): domain Eukaryota; kingdom Viridiplantae; phylum Streptophyta; class Pinopsida; order Pinales; family Pinaceae; genus Pseudotsuga; species Pseudotsuga menziesii. The sequence goes on from LPNX010313744.1 coordinate 72,584, forward strand.
GAAATTGAGTAGTCCCATCTAAAATCAACTCACGGCCATCACATAGAAATTAACCAAAGTAACATTATAAACAATTAAAACCATATAATTACATTACGGTCACAAGAACAAATCCTGTAAGCGACCTCGGTAATTTTCAGTACATAATCTACGATCTATAGTAAACATAACACAAATGAATCATTTTATAAACCACCTCATAATTTTACATAGTCCAAATAAATATGCAAGAGAGGGAAGGAATCGAACCCTATGGGCACCTAAGCCCAAAATTGCATCCACCTTAAATTATAACTCATTACAACAACAATGACCAGGATTCGAATCTTATGGAGTCGTTTTACATTTATCAAGGCCACTCTACACACAGAGTGTATAAGGGCTACATTGATAATGATACATTCACTTCATCAAGGTCGTGAGACCCTCGCGTTGCAGCCACGCTGTAATCTCGGCCTCTGCCCCAGCTCTAAACACACAGGATGTAAATCAAAACAATAATCATTACACAAGAGGTTGTAAGATCCTTATTAAGCTATGCGCAAAATTTACATAAACCAAACTTATAAATAAAATACACAGTACATATAATCAACAAACTTGCACTGTGAACGAATTCACCTACAACAACAGAAGCCATCCAGGGTTGAACCCATGACTTATTCGTTTCCACATTGCATTAAATAAAAACCATAAGGTAAATCTAAATAGTTTATGATTTTGCAGCTTCCATGGCAAGTGCCTAAGCCATCTACGACATGGCCCAAGCCATACTCTTTCAACATTACCAATTATCATAACTGAGCTATTAATGGAATAAATTTTACGCAATCCAACCATGATGGCAACCACCATATAAAAACCAAGGTTAAATAACAACTACACAGTATAGAATCGAATGCCCAGAATTATAAGTATTAAAACAAGTTTACACATTCATCCAATGGATGCCACTTTGTACATTGCATAAATTAACCCCAAATTTATAAATTACATGTAGATCTTGTGAAGGAAATCAAGTTTAGCCTCACAGCAAGACGCCCATAAATTTTTACATTCCATTACATCATTGCAAACAGACCAGAGGGAAAACGAAAACAACACGCTAAAAATCAATGCTGGGGTTACTGACATAACTCTGTCATGATACATACAACCCTTAAAACCAAAACACAACTATAAAAACTAATGCAAGAAGACTAAACCCCAACAAGTTCAATCCCAATCCCAAATCCAAGTAATTGCAAGTATAGACTTGTTAGAAGGCTTATTGTAGTGGTAATGCCAACCCATGGCTCGTAGTCACAAAATGATTCCAACATCTCCTCGCTGCCCTGTCACCTGCAACCACAACCAAAACAATGAATGCTGAGAAGCATGGAATCGAACAAGCCACAAAAAAAACACCACATTGCTGTAAAAACCATAGCGAAGCCATACCTTTGAAGTCACCTTCACCCACTATGAAGAGCCGAGACCAAACCATCACAAACAGAGAAAATGGCCAAATTCCATCATGGGCCAAGCCCTAAGCTTGGGCTGCCATGAAAACCAAGGCGCATTAATGGAATCAGCTTGGTGTCCAATATCAAATGCCAAAACCCACATTTCCATAGTTTTTAAATGACCAATATCGTTTTCCACCTTTTATCATTGCATAGTGTTAAACCCCAACTTTTAATGTTTGAACCGTTTAATATATGCGCCAACCCTATGCAAAGTATTACATGTCTAACATATAACCATAGTCTTAAGCCATAAAACATAGCATATCTATTTTCCCTAAGTATTAAGCTTAGAAACCATGGTATTATTGCTATGTATAAAATCAAGAGTTGGTCTTTAAGGCAAAGTTTCTAACCTGCCAAGAATAAATAAAAGATGTATTAATAATTTTAATGCAATAAATATGAATTACAAATACATGTTAATACTCTTAAATGTAATAAAAATGAAACATAAATGAACGATGAATCCGTAAATTCATAATGAATAGTAGGCGTCACATAGATAATCTATCTAGGTATATAAATGAATTAACATAGTAATTACCTCGTTATCAAGCTGAGTTTGTAAGAAACTGTAAAATCAACTAGTAGATGCTTAAATGATCAAAACATTTAGCACTCCTTAAAAAAGTCTCTATCACTAAGTAAAATCTGCATAGAATGAAAGAGGTGCCTTAGTTCGAATAGAACTAAGTAATCCTGCTAGACAAGTAGACACCTTACCTCTCCGAAAGTCACATGGGAGAACTAGTCCCACTACTCCACCCACTTTAGTTTCAGAAACAAGGTTGAGTTAGAACCATATAAGTAATAAGTAAGATATGCAGAAATGAGCGAAGCATATAATCAAGTAACGACACATACACAATAAGGTATAACCATAAGAGTAAATAAGCATTATGAAATCACAAGTAAAATACAGTAATATTCATAACTGAAAGTAAGATGATAGAACCTAAGAGAAGCTTACGACCAAACAGTGGTACATTCAATGTACGTTATATTTCGCAAGTTCGATAATGTTCCGCATAGGTAGTTGTTACTAGCCTAGTAATTTTTTTATTTTTATTTTGAATTTTTGGGGACATTGCAAGTGGTATCAGATCCTAGTTTCAATACTAAGAGACCTATGGGAAAACCAAGCATTCACTACAAGAAAATAAAGTATGTTACTAACAGAAATTTTGTCTGTCATTTAAAATTTTTGCAAATTGCAGGAATTTTTATAGAACAGTTCAAATTATGAATATTGAGGAAGATAACATCCCACTAGGAAATATGAACACCACCACCCCGAAAGAAGATCTGGTGGTGGAATTAAATTATGATATTTTGAAGACTATGCACAGTCTTCAAGCAAAATTACAAAGTTTTAGAGAAGATAGTCTAAACGAAAGAAATGAACAACAAGCTATTAATGAAGCATTACTTACAAATATGATGGGAGGAAGCCCATAGGGAAATCCTACTCAGTACACAAATAGGTCCAAAAGAGAACCTTACCATAAATGGGCCAATAGCCCAAGAGAAGAAGAAAAAGAGGAACATACCCTTGAAGCACCGAAAGGAGATCATCACAGTCCTTCCAGTAATGGTTCTCTTTCTCCTCATAGAAAGAAACAAAGAAGCGCTGACAGTCTTCAAGGGGAATTTAGAAAAATAAGAGCCCCGACCTATGAAGGTGAATTAAACACTGGGGAGAAAGCTGAAGAGTGGCAGCTATGAATGAGCAAATATTTCCAAGTTCATAACTACTCAATGAGATGAAGGATCGGCTTGCCATCTATAATTTAAGTGGTAAGGCAACCAGATGGTGGAGGGATTTGAAACACACCAAGAAAGATGAGCTAAGAGAAATACGCTGGGCTAACTTTCAAAAAATATTCCAAGAGAAATATATGTCGGAAAGGTTGTTTGACATAAAGGTGAAAGAGTTTCACGAGCTACGTATGGGATTCATGACTATGGATGATTTTATTAACATATTTCTAGATATGTTGCATTATGTACCATACATTAAGGACAAAAAAGTAAATATCCAATAGTTTTTAGGATGTCTTCATCCCAATTTTCGGGAAAGGATTGAGTTCAAAATGCCAAAAAAATTGGATACCACACTACAAAAAGCTAGGATCTTCTATGAGCATGGACAGCTCAGGAAATAGAACATGAACCGAAATTGAGACAATTCTAAGAACTTTGTTGATAACCGCAAACCTGGGTTTAACCCACAACCATACAAAAATCAGAATAACATCTTTCCAGCAAACAAGAACTTCAATAAATCTGGTACGAAGCCTTATGTACCAGATCCTAATGTTAACACCAGCAGCAAGTGGAGCCAATGCTACTCGGCTATAGAGCAAGTGGTGGAAATGCAGCTGGCCTCATTATGCTCTAGATTATAAGAACAAGATCAATGGGGTCTTGCATAACTTACAAAAAGAACCAATCGTCGAGGACATAGTGGGAACATCGCAGATCTATGTAGCATTGGATGGCCGACAGGCAGACCATCAAGCTACCATGGTTGAGATAGAAGGTAATATCTTGAACACTTATATTTCAATACTTATTGATCTTGGTGCTTGCCGGAGCTATGCTTCTCCTAAAATTGTTAATGTATCCAAACTAGGAAAAGAAAAGCATGATAAACCTTGGCTGGTACAGTTAGCCACAGGTACAAAATGGAAAGTTTTGGAAGTAGTTAAAAATTGCAAGGTAAACCTGAATGGTTTTCTTATGAAAGTAAACCTAAACATCCTACCCTTAGGATCGTACGATATAATTATCGGCATGGATTGGTTGGAACAACACCATGTCATGCTCTATTTCTTACACAAGTCAATCTTGTGTATTGATAGCCAAGGGAACCAAGTGAAGGTTCAAGGAATTCCCAAGAAAGTTTTCGTGAGGAAAATATCATCCTTACAAGAGAAGAAATGCATGAGGAAGGGATGCAAGTTGTTTGCAGTAAAAATACGAGACATAGAGTCTGAAAGAGAACAACGCATAGAAGACTTCCCCGTTATTGAAGAATTCAAGGATGTGTTTCCCGAGGAAATCCCAAGATTACCTTCAAAATGAGACCTATACTTTTCCATCAACCTGACACCAGGATCAGTTCCGGCTTCCAAAGCTCCTTACCGCATGAGTGCACCTGAGTTGGTGGAATTCAAACTGCAGTTGCAGGAGTTGATAGAGAAAGGGTATATCCGACCCAATTTGTCTCCTTGGGGAGCATTGATACTGTTTGTAAAGAAGAAAGATGGTACGATGCGGATGTGCATTGATTACCATCAGTTGAACAAAATGACTATCAAGAACTGATACCCACTCCCTAGTATCGATGACTTGCTCGATCAGGTGGGAGGAGCCAAAATCTTTTCAAGTATTGACCTGGGATCCGGGTAGCATCAGGTACGGATTCACGATGAGGATATTCACAAAAATGCCTTTAGTACAAGGTACAGGCACTATGAGTGTGTAGTGATGCCGTTTGGGTTGATCAATGCACTTGCAAACTTTATGTGTATGATGAACAACATATTCAGCAGGTATTTGGATAAGTTTGTCTTGGTATTTATAGATGATATACTGGTTTCTTCCAAGAATAAATAAGAACACAAAGAACACCTTCGCATCGTACTATGAGTGTTGAGAGAACACCAGATTTACGCTAAGTTTAGTAAATGTGATTTTTACAAACCACAGATACAGTACTTAGGTCACATTATCTCTGAGACAGGGATAGCTGTGGACCTGGAAAAGATTAAAGGCATAAAGGATTGGCCTACCCCTACTAGTGTAACGAACATCAGGTACTTTTTGGGATTAGCAGGATATTATCGAAAGTTCATTGAGAACTTCTCAAGAATTGCTTGTCCCATGACCACTTTGTAAAATAAAGCAAATAAGTTCTTATGGACTACCAAGTACAAAGAAAATTTTCAAAATCTTAAGCAGATTTTGATGATCGCACTGATACTTTGAACTGCGGATCCCGATGTGGATTTTTTTGTTTGCATGGATGCAAGCAAGGAATGACATGGATGATTCCTCTTGCAGAACGATCATGTGATCTGTTATGAATCACGGAAGTTAAAAGAGCATGAATTGAACTACCCTATGCACAAGCTTGAGTTAGCCTCCATCATCCACGCGTTGAAAATGTGGAGGTACTACCTCATGGGAAGGAAGTTCCTTCTAAAGACATAAAATATGAGTCTAAAATACTTATTTGATCAATCATATCTGAATGCAAGGCAAGGCAAGTGGTTGGATTTCCTTAGTGAGTACCATTTTCAAGCTAAAGCACATTAAGGGCAAAGAGAACAAGGTTGCCGATGCTTTGAGCCAACGAAATGATATGATATATGAGGTGACTTTGACTCAAACCGATGTAGATTTGCATGAGAGGATTAGAACGACCAACCGAGTTGACCCTTTCTATGTAGAAATCCTCAAGAAAGTCCAAGAGGAGAGGTTGTTTCAACAATCAAAAAAAGAATACAAGATAGACGAATCCGGACTGCTATGGTTTAAGGATAGATTGTACGTTCCAAAAGGAGGGAACATTCTGTCCAGCATCCTCATGGAATTCATCGGGAACCCTACTCAGGGAACCAAGGATATCAAAAGATGATATCCGCCGTCAAGAGACACTTTTTTTGGCCTAAGTTAAAGGCCTACATTGTGAGATTTATCGCGAAATGTCAGGAATGCCAGCTAGTCAAAGCTGAGCATCAACATCTTTCAGGATTGCTGTAGCCATTACCCATTCTGAAATGGAAGTGGGAGGTCATTAGTATGGATTTTATAATTAGCCTACTAAAAAGTAAGAAGCAAAATGATTCTATTTTTGTAGTCATTGACAAGTTGTCAAAAGAAGCACACTTCATTTCTGTGAAGTCAACCTATAAGGCAGTGAACATTGCTGATATTTTATTAAAGGAGATATTTAGATTGCATGGGATACCCAAGGAAATCATCTCGAATCGGGATGTTAAGTTTACAGGAAGCTTTTGGAGTTATTTATTCTCCGGATTGGAGACGCAGTTGAACTTTAGCACTGTGTATCACCAGCAGAAAGCCAGATAGGTAGAAAGAGTAAACCATATAATCGAGGACATGCTTAGAATGTATGTGATGAACAACCCCACTAAGTGGGAAGACTACCTACATCTTGCAGATTTTTTGTATAACAACGGTTACCATACTTCCGCCAAGATGAGTCCCTTTGAAGTACTCTATGGACGAAAGTGTAGAACACCAGTTACTTGGGATATCCCGGTGGATCAGCTCATGTTAGGGCCTGATTTATTAATGGACTTGGAACAACTAGTTACCAAGGTCCAGGTGAACCTTAAAGAAGCACAAGACCTCCAAAAAATTTACAGGGATTGAAAAAGAAAAGATAAATACTTTCAAATAGGCGATCATGTCTACTTGAAAGTAAAAGAAAAACGAAGCTCGTTGAGCTTGGGTAGGTGTGGTAAGTTAGCACCTAGATTTTGTGGACATTTTGAAATACTAACCAAGAAAGGGCCAATGGAATATGAGCTAGCGTTAAAGAAATATGTTTATGATACTAAACATGTAGTTGATTGGTCCTTATTACAGATGGAACTGAAGGAGAGTTTTCCCTTGAGCCTATTCATATATTCGACAAGAGAGAGGTGTAGCTCTGGAGGTGCACCATAGTCCAGTTGAAAGTGCAATGGAAGCACTTTGAGGCCAATGATGCTACTTGGGAGAATGAAGCCACCATGAGAAAGGCTTACCCCGCCTTGTTTCATGATGTCATTCTGAGTCCATAGAACACTAGGGACGGTGTTTTTTCTAAGCGGGGAGAGATGTAATATCCCAATTTTGGACCTAACACTTATAGGCATGATTCTATTGATTATGATGTTATCTTGATATTTTATGTTTGATATATTGGGTCAAATACCCCACTGCATATGAACATGATGATTTGTTTTATATATTGGGCGAAAGCCAATTGTTAATGATATATATGTGTGTGTGTGTGTGTGTGTGTGTGTGTGTGTGTGTGTGTTGGGCGTGGACTTTGAAGCACATGATTGATGAGATGTTTGTGTTGAGTGAAGAACTCTGGAGCACATGAGTAATTGATGTTGTCTTGAGCAAGGAGCTTCGGAGCACATGAGTAATGGATGTCGTGTTGAGAGAGGAGCTCTAGAGCACATGAGTAATTGATGTTATGTTGAGCGAGGAGCTCTGGAGCACATGAGTAATTGATGTTGTGTTGAGCAAGGAGCTCTGGAGTACATGAGTATTTATATTTGTGTTGAGCGTGAAGATCTGGAAAACATGAAAATATAATATTGGAAGTGTTGGGCATAAGCCCTGGAGCCTTCCATGTTGATGTTGAGCATAAGCTCTAGAGCATCGAATCCTTGGCCATTGTATCCCTAGGTGTATCGTATAAGTACATCCTAGCATTAGTGTTGAGAGAAGAACTATGGAATTGCGCTAAGTTTGTAACTCCATGTTTAAGCATTGAGTATGGGCTCTTGTAAGTACTAGGGGTTACTGAAAAGAATTTAATAAACTTTTGAGTGAAAACGACTCGAGAAAAATATTGATCTGTTCAGACTTATTTATAAGTGATTAAATGAAATTTTGAATATCTGTATTCTCATCAAGTACTGAAGAACTACCATGTTATATGAGGAAATCCAACATGTAAGAATGCTTAGAGTTTCCTATCCTATTAGACCTAACCATCCACTTATTTTGACCTTAATGAAGAAGTGTCATTAAGTCTAGGGATCATGATACATGATGCCCAAAGACAAATGTTAAAAAGTGTTATATTATTATGTATTTTATACATGGGATGTATAAATAATAAATATAGTAATAATATTAATGATGAAAGAAAAAAAGAAAAGCTCCATCCATTGTTATTTATTATTTAAAGATAATAAATAGTCCAATACCTATAAAAGTCTAATTAGGAACTAGTTGAAAGTTCCTAAGTTAAAGTATTAAAAAATACACAAATTAATTAGTAAGGGTTAAATCAAGAAACCAAGTCCCTTTGACTAAAAATTCTGTCTATAAAGTCTCAAGCCAAGGAAAGGCTTGGGGTGCTGATCTATCATTTGGAGGAGTCATTTCCTGCCTGTTTTTCTCTCAAGTAAATTCTTGGAGAATATTTTCTGGGAGGGAAAAAGGAGAACTGATCCAGACCTGATATACCAGATAGGAAACCCTACCTTAGGAGATCTAAGCTACTTGCATGTTGGAGTCCAGCTTGGGGGGATCCGGATTTAAACTAGGACCAGTTTCGGGTCATGGTTTGGTGGAATGTGGTAGTTACCAAGAGATTCGGTCATCTACTACAAAGATCAGATCTGCCTATGAATTGTTAATGCTGGTTATTTGAGTGTGCAGGTTCATCCATTAAAAGAGCTTCAAGTTACAGGTATGAATCCCTAGACTGCCTATTCCATTTTCTAGAATAAATGTTGGCTATGTTAGGAATATGATTACATTGCATTTCCTAACCCTATGTGTTTGTTTCTCTGTTTAAAATATGCTAGGGTTTGCATTTTTAAATTATAACCCTAGGTTGTAAGTTATTTTCTATACTAGATTTATCCAAGGTTTATTCATCAGTTTACTTCTGCAATTTTAATTCATTAAAAAAATGTTTATCAAGGGTTATGCACCCTAGTTTTAATTCATGTATTATTTTTATTGTTGAAACTGGGTTAAGTGCAAACTAGGTTATATTTCATATCTATCACCTCTCTATTCTCCTGGCCTTTATAACTCTACTGACATATTTATTTGTCACCAGAGGTATGTTTTAGATTTAAATAGACCAGTGCAGAAGTAAGATTTTATATGTATAAGTATAAGCTTACAACCTAGTTAACCTATTCGATTATCTATAGCTAAACGAATATATATATTAACATATATAAAATAGAAATACAAATCTAAACTACCAAAACAATAACTATATCTAATGCACAATTTATAAATATTTTCATATTAAATCCAAGATAATAAACCAACAAGACCTTTCAAGGTCTACATATTTAACTATATGATAACTACTAAATCATATCCATTAAAAATAACCTCATCGTAAGCAAATAAATAGAGTAATCATTGTGATCATTCATTGGTCTAAAGTCAAGTTCCTTTTCCTAATTAAAATCCATAGTCCTAAAATTATAAATCTACATAATCAAATCGTATGCCATGAAATCAAATAGTCCCATCTAAAATCAACTCACACCCATCACATAGCAATTAACCAAAGTAACAATATAAACGACTAAAACCATATAATTACATTACTGTTGCAGGAACGAATCTTGTAAGTGACTTGGTCATTTTCAATACATAATCTACGATCTACAGTAAACATGACACACACGAATCATTTTATAAACCTCCTCATAATTTTACATAGTCCAAATAAATATGCAAGAGAGGGTAGGAATCAAACCCTGTGGGAACCTAAGCTTGAAATCACATCCAGCTTAAATTATAAATCATTACATCAACAACAACCAGGATTCAAATCCTATGGAGTCGTTTTACATTTATCAAGGCCACGCTATACATAGAGTGTATACAGGCTACATTAATAAAATACTTTCTCTTCAGCAAGGTCGTACGACCCTCGCTTTGCAGCCACATTGTAAGCTCGGCCTCCGCCCCAACTCTAAACGAACAGGCTATAAATCAAAACAATAATCATTACAAAAGAGGTCGTAAGACCCTCATTAAGCTATGTGCAGAATTTACATAAGCCATAGCTTATAAATAAAATACCTAGTACATATAAACAACAAAATTGCACTATCAACAAATTCACCTACAGTAACGGAAGCCATCCAGGGTGGAACCCATGACTCATTCATTTCCACATTGCATTAAATAAAAACCATAAGGTAATTCTTAACAGTCTATGATTTCGCAGCTTCCATGGCAAGCGCCTAAGTCATCTATGACATGGCCCAAGCCATACGCTGTCAACATTACCAATTATCATAACTAAGCTATTAATGGAAGAAATTTTACACAGTCCAACCACGAGGAAAACCTCCATATAAAACCCAAGGTTAAATAACAACTACACAGTATAGAATCGAATACCCAGAATTATAAGTATTAAAACAAGTTTGCATAGTCATCCAATGGCTGTGGCACCATTGCAAGCAATGGTGCTGCCACTGTGTACATTTCATAAATTAATCCCAATTTTATAAATTACATGCAGAGCCTGTGAAGGCAATCAATTTTTTCCTCACGGAAAGATGCCCATCAATTTTTACATTCGATCACATCATTGCAAACAAACTTGAGGGAAAATGAAAACCACACGCAAAAAATCAACGCTAGGGTTATCGATAGAACTCTGGGGTTATAGGATAAACTCCGACAAGTTCAATCCCAGTCCCAAATCCAAGTAATGGAAAGCATTGACTTGTTAGCATGCTTACCGTAGTGGTAATTCCAACCCATAGCTCACAGTCACGAAAGGATTCCAACATCTCCTTGCCTCCTTGTCACCTACAACCACAACCAAAACAATGAATGGTGAGAAGTATGGAATCGAATAAGCCACAAAACAAACAGAATATTGCTATAGAACTCATAGTGAAGCCATACCTTTGAAGTCTCCTTCTCCCACTACACAAAGCCGAGACCAAACCATCACAAACATAGCAAATGGCCAAAGTCCATCGTGATCCAAGCTCTAAGCTTGGGTTTCCATGAAAACCAAGGTGCATAAATGCTACCATCCTGTTGTCCATTATCAAATGCCAAAACCCACATTTCCATATTTTGTAAACGACCAATATTGTTTGCCACCTTTTATCATTGCATAGTGTTAAACCCCAACGCTTAATGTTTGAACCCTGTAATATATGCGCCAACCCTATGTCCAAGACTATGCATAGTATTACATGTATAACGTATAACCATAGGATTAAGCCTTAAAACATAGAATATCTATTTTTCCTAAGAATTAAGCTTAGAAACCATGGTTTATTGCTATGTATAAAATCAAGAGTTGGTCCTTAAGCCAAAGTTTATAACTTGCCAAGAATAAATAAAAGACGTATTAATAATTTTAATGCAATAAATATGAATTACAAATACATGTTAATAATATTAAATGTAATAAACATGAAACATAAATGAACAATGAATCCATAAATTCATAATGAATAGTATGCATCACATAGATAATCTATCTAGGTATATAAATGATTAAACATAGTAATTACCTCGTTATCAAGCCAAGTCTGTAAGAAACCGTTAAAGTAACTAGTAGATGCTTAAATGATCAAAACATTCAGCACTCCTTAAATCAAGCCTCCGTCACTAAGTAAAATCTACATAGAATGAAAGAGGTGCCTTAGTTCGAATAGAACTAAGTAAGCTTGCTAGACAAGTAGACACCTTACCTCTCCGACAGTCACATGGGAGAACTAGTCCCGCCACTCCACCCACTTCAGTTCTGGAAACAAGGTTAAGTTAGAACCATATAAATAACAAGTAAGACTATGCAGAAATGAGCGAAGCATATAATCAAGTAATGATACATACATAATAAGGTATAACCAGAAGATTAATGTAGTAAACAAGCATTATGACATCGTAAGTAAAATACAGTAATATTCATAACTGAAAGTAAGATGATAGAATGTAATAACAACTTACGACCAAACAGTGGTACAGTCAGTGTACGTTATATTCCACAAGTTCAATAATGTTCCACATAGGTAGTTGTTACTAGCCTAATAATTTTTTTTTTCAATTTTTGGGGACATTACACCTTTTATGGTTTATTTAAAGAAAATAGGCTTTTAAAATTCTTAAAAAGGAAAATATGTGAGGTTGAAAGATATATTGGGCATAGTATTAGAACCACAACCCATGTGAGCCTTATAATTTCATCAAAAGAATTATTGAAATCACACAGTCTTATCATCAAAAGGACCATGCCCGAGTAAAGACTTACACAAACACACTTTGTGCAAAGTCTAAATTAAATATTATCGTCATGTCCAAACCTTGGTTATAATTTTATGCAAAAACTTTGGTTATTTTGCATGAAAAACCATTGTATGAAAAACCAGACAATTCAACACAACCAAGAATAGATTGTCTTGCATTTACATAATGTATTGTTATAGTAGAGAACCACTTATACTATGAAACGAGAACTCGACACAGTTCTCGTTTTTCTCTCTCCTAATTTTAGTAGCTAATTTTACCTCCATTTAAAAAAGGGTTGATACCAGTATCATACATTTTAATTTTAAGGCATTTTTTTGGGCCTTTGAATCATCTTCGTCGTAAAATATTATTACTTTCTAATTTCAAGTGTGTTTTTTAGACATTTAACAAAATAACATACATTTAGAATCAATTTATATTGAAAATCATATACATTTTGCAATTTTTCCTTTAAAATAAGATTTTTTTATAGGCAAAATAGGACTTTTTTATTGATAAAATTCTAAGAAATTCTAGAAAATAAAGACATTTACAACCATTTTCAATAGATTTTCATAGAATTTTTGTATAAAAATGATAC
>LPNX010313744.1:90885-118385 GCA_001517045.1 Pseudotsuga menziesii
ATGTATGTATGTATGTTGTAAATTAAATCTTCCCAATGGATGCCAATGAGATAATGCTCAAATCATCTTTGGAAATTGCTAGATACACTACATTCCTTAATGATTGGAAGGAACCTGGAAGTTACATGGTGGATAATTTAACAGATCCAGAAATTCACAATCACAATCAACCCTCTTGCGTGATGAATGGTTTCAACCAGGCCTGGAATTTCAAATTTCCAGTGCCTGTCATTTGAAAATTTGGTGACGTTTTCGAGTTTTTGGTGACTGTCATTTTACGTCCTAGGCAATTTGGTGCCTGCCAAATTTTTTTTATGCTTATCAATTTTTTTTTTAGGTTATACTTAAGTGTGATTAAATTATTTAGTCAGAACAACAGCCTCCAAGCCCCTGGTAGTTAGCAAGGAACAACCCTCGAGGGAGATGCATTTAACCCTCCTGATATTAAAAAAAAAATGAAGCAAAACAAATCAGCCTTAATCAATACCCTAGATGTCCTACCGAAAGCAATTTTCTTAAATTGACATCAAAGTAGTTATTAGCATGCCATAGGATGTGATACAACAGTCCGGGGTTCTTTGAAAAAAAACTGGAAACTATAAATTGAACAAAAATATTTGGCAAAACAACAAGTGTTTCATTTTGTTGTTTTTCTGCTTTGGCAAATAACAAAGAAAAACTTGTTATTTGATACAACAACAATATATACACACATAAAGAAAAGCAACATTGCAAAACTTAGGGACAAACTCACATGACCTACATAGCAAAATAAGGTAATGAACTCAACCCAAAACCCTTTGGAAGAAAGAAGTTATAATATGTACCATTCAAGCCATGGGGATGAGAAACAGACATACTTAGGATCGCAATTGAAAGAAGCAGAGACATAATTGTATGAACATTTAAAATATATTTTTCTCATGGTCAAATATTGATATTGTGGTCTGTTGGTGGGGCTAATTTTATTTATTCGTGTTTAATTTTGGTGAGACATATTTTGGTTTGCTTGAAGTTTGATAAAATTTCCTTTGTGACAAGATTTCCTTGATTATTTTTATCTACCTAATTTCATTTATGTAGTGTGACAGAACAGAAATTTCAGATTTTGCTAAAATCCCAAGACAAGAAATTTCAGATTTCCCTTTAAAATAAAAAATCACTGGATTTGGCCAATGTCTGGTTTTGAGTGAGTGATTTGTGAAGTTGCTCACTGTTAAGTATCTGCTAAATTTAGTAAATCCTATCTCAACATAGATTTTGCAGCCGGTCAAAGAGATTATTCCAGCATAATATTGATTTCTCATAGAATTACTTATCTTTATATGAATTTAAATTTTAATCTTCCATTCAGTTGTAATTTTTTTTTTGTTCTGAATGGGCATGCTTTCTTTATGTCTGAATGAAGAGCCTATTTGGTTCTGAGTGAGTGGTTCGTTTGAAACTTGGTTCCTTTGTATGGCCTTCCAATGGCCAGGAAACACTCTTATAAATCAGAAGACAAAAGAAAAAATGTCATTGATATAAAGCCATCTACCATGCACAGTTCTACGAGCTTGCCAACAGGATCTATAAGTGTATAGTTGGATTTATCTAATGATTTATATACAGATAATGAAATCTGCCATTAATAATTACAAGTTAAATTGCGGTTAGTTCACATCAGCTTAAATATTTATTGACTTTATAAAAAAAATCCAAGCTCTTTGATTCATGTATTTTAAAGTTTTTGTTGTCATCCAATCAAATTCCCCAAATTGACATCTGTGAAAGTTGTAACCTAAGCCTCTAGAACCTGCTAGTTCTAGCTATTTGTAACTTTTATTTTAGTGTTCATTCAACCTAATGATTAAATGTGTCAATTCTCTGTACTCTCAACAATTATTCCAGTAGATCCAGAAAATGGAATGATATACGATGCAGTTATTCGACCTAGATATTCTTAGATTGTTAAAGAAGATATATATTTATCTCCCTGGTTCTAAGTCTTTTTATAATGTTCTCTTCTAAAAGGAACAATGAAAAAAAAAGACCATTCACATCATAAACTCTCCTTTAAAAAAATATATATATGCAGGTGGCTTAGCTAAAGACATTCGAACATATGCTATATGTGAAATAAACACAACAAATATAGCATAACAAACTCACATATTATAAAAATAAAAATATATGCAGGAGCTTAGCTAAAGACATTTGAACATCTGTGGAAGAAACACAACTAATCGACCACAATCTCTCCTTCCTTCTTTGGTAGATTGATTTTCTTCAAAGGTGAAATTGTGCATTTCTCAGCAATACAAGCCAGTCTCGCCTCACCATCTTCTATATGTTCAGTGCTCCTTGTGGGTTTCCTCGCATCTACAATGCATAGCTTCTGTAGGCCTGGACATTCTTGGGATAGAAGCTTCAGTCCCCGGGCGAGTGAGGATGGAGCTAACTGCTAGTCATATGGAAGGAAATTTTCTTCAGATTCAAAGCCGAGAGCGACTGTTATGGACTCATGGGTGAGAAATATGCAAACATTTTGCTGTGATGGAATGGAAGCTGGGACCAAATCGACGTGGGTGAGGTTGGCGAATCTGGAGGTCATGCGACCATTTTCTAAGAATGACCAGTCGTGTAGCTTTATGCTGTGGCGGAGCAGACCCTGCAAGCATAGCCATCTGCGGCAAACGAGCGATAAGGGAAATGGGTTTTGAGGCAATCTGGTGAAGATTCTTAATAAGATCCGATCGCTTAGTAAAAGTGTCAAATCATTCTCAGATTCTTCACCATTCTTCAAGTTCATCCCCTCTTTCCCCATTTCTATGAGCTGCATTATGCTAACATTACAATCTTGCTCAGTCCTCCGGTCCCTTCTCCCCCCTCCCATCCTCCCACTTAGTGCAGCCATCCTCCATCTCTGCCTCCCTTCCGCTCCACCCTCCTCCCGCTTCCACATCCTCCGCCATCAAAAGAAGGGGAGAGCTACTCCATGGGTGCCAAAGGACCGCCCTTTACTGGTGGCGTGATTCTGAGAATTGCGCCACTAGTAAAGGGCAGCCCTTTGGCGCCCATGGAGCGGTGCTCCCCTTGTTTTGACGGTGGAGCCCTCCCCTTCCACCTCCTTCACCATCAAAACAAGGGGAGCATCACTCCATGGGTGCCAAAGGGCCGCCCTTTACTGGTGGCATGATTCTCAGAATCGTGCCACTAGTAAAGGGTGGCCCTTTGGCGCCCATGGAACGGCGCTCCCCTTGTTTTGACGGTGGAGGAGGTGGAAGCGGGAAGAGGGTGGAGCGGAAGGGAGGCAGAGATGGAGGATGGCCTCACTGAGTGGGAGGATGGGAGGATGGGAGGTGGAGATGGAGGATGGGAGGATGTGTTCTAAAGTTGAAGCACTGCCAATGCTCCTCATTTTTTTGAAACAATGCTCATGTTTTTGAAAAGATGCCAGAATGAAATGGTGTCTCATATCTAGTGAATTGTATTCCAAGAATCTAATATATATCTAGTGTGATGTATGGAATATATGATAAAGGTGGAGTGTTGGAGTTATTATATCAATCGGTCATGTCCAATAAGCCCGAGTCGGACATCCAATTGCTTCGATTTTAATTATCCAGAGGTTCTCTAAATAAAGAAATAATTTTTTTTATCAAAAAGATGTATAATCAAATATACTTATTGATTCAATAGAAGCCCAAAGAAGTGAATATGGTACCCAAATAACGAGAGATATTGAAAAACCAGGTCCGATTACACCTATTCCTAATCCTAAATTTAATGTAACAACATAGGGATCCAGATGTAAAAATAGTCTCAATTTACATACGCTCGAATGACCCCTTCTCATAATGAGAATGTACATAGGCCTATTCCATTCTGGTTTGGTATGGAATGAACAACTAATCATGGAATCGACTCGATGATCAGATTAGTTGTTCATAACCCCATCCCATTCCCATTTTGGGCGGAGCAGATCTACTAATTCCTTTATTCCAGTTTGTAAGAGGGATCTTTAACTAAGAACAAATAGACCTAAAATGCTAAAAAAGGGTATCCTGAGCAATTGAAATAATTGGGTTCATTGAAATTCCTGGTATAGTAGATGCCATCACACATAAAATCCTACTCAATTCGATGGAATTTTTTGATCTTAAAGGATATCTTCTATAATTTTGCACGTGAGGGGTTCTTTCTTGGTTTCGTCCAGTCATTAATAACTTAGATTATAGTAGATAGAAACATCGCTCATAAGGAGTCCTATTGAAACCAATAAATATAGGCCTGCCAGCCACACCAGAATAGATGGAGTTTTCCACAAAAACCTGCTAGTGGAGGAATACCTCCTAGGGATAAATACATAGGGCTGAAGAGAGAGCCAAAAATGGATCTTTCGTTTATAATACTGCATAATCTCGAATTTTCTTAGTTCCGGTACGTGGACCAAATGATACAATGCAAGCAAAAGTTCCTAGATTCATGGAGATATAGAACAACATATAAGTTATCATGCTTGCATATCCATCAAAAGAGTCTCCAACAATTATTTCAATAATTACATATCCGATTTGACCTATGGACAAATATGCAAACATATGTTTCACGCTTTTTTTAGTAATAGCAATTAAATTCCCCAGTATCATGCTAAGAATAGCTAGGATTTCCAGATCACTACTCACGATGCAAGAAAACCTGATAGTCATACAATGAAGGAGCTCCACCCCTGACTCTAAAGCTTATGTAAAGGGAAGACCTTCACTCCACTTTAAATCTTATGTAAAGGGAAGACCTTCGCTCCACTTACTGAAGAAGACCTAAAAGAGATCAAAAGTACTACTAGTCGTCAGCCTAACATAAGAAGATATTCATACTAGCCAGCTCTTAGTAGTCAAAAGAAGGAAAGGGATAAGCAACTAGTTAGTCAGCCAGTTAGGATGGTCTTTCTAACCAGCCATTACTACTATCTCTACCAACCAGACAAGATAGAATCTACTGACAACTCTTTCCAAGCATAACCCCCCCCTAACCCTTCAAGGCAGCACCTACGCTAGCATTTTAATCAGACAGAGCACCTGAACTAATATCCACATGACACACATAGCCGGCAGTTCATGGAAAGTGGCTTAGCTAAGAGAATCAACCTTCCTTCAGTGCCGTTAGTCAAGCTATTTCGTTGCTAAGGGGTTCAATCCACTTTATTTCTTTCTTTGGAATTCTATCAGGAAAGGAAAGAGTAGGAATCAACTTATTTTGAGGATTCGTAGTTCGCTTCGCTCACCTTAGTTGGGGTCCGAAGGACCTTTGAAAGAGGGGCTCGCAACTTTATTAGCTAGGGCCGCTCGCAGGGCGAATATAGGGCAACGAGAATCAATCAACAACTAATGTAGCTACAGTAAGCTAGGCTTAAGGTTTAGTTAAGCGGTTTAGGGCTAGTTTGGTAAGCAATTTTAGCTAGTTTAGGGAAAGTGGTAGTGGATAAACTGCTAGTTCAGTGGAGTTCAAGCTCACGTAGAACACTTCCTTTTTGTATGCTCGTTTTTTTTGTCCTGGAGGGGATAATCTTTCCTTATTCCATGGTTATAAAATTTGCTCGGCATGAGCATGGCATCCAACAAACTACACTTAGGCCTAAACATGAAAGATCTTGCAATAAATATCAACCATGTGAAAGCTTCAACCTTATAGAAGAGGGATGGATACCTTGAGACTCACAAAGAAAGCATTGTAAACTTCGTAGATATATTTCTTGTTATATACCATCTAACTAAAGCAATCACAATCATTTTCCTTCAATGTAATGCAAGAGGCTTTGGGCCCGTGCATGTTATTGATGTTGTTTATAATATAAATCTTGTAGTTGGAGCCCTTGGGATCAATGATGGTATTATATGGATTCACATTGGTCACAATGATGTGTGTTGGGTTCAAATAATTCCATCCACATTTCCATGAAATCCAATTTTTAGACCAGGGTTGTCACAATAATTTTTTTATTGAGGTTAAAAAGGAGAGAATGGAAAATATGGATGCAATGTCCACTGGAAAATATGAGGTTAATTTTTTTGTTTTTAATACAATGTCCACTTTTCCATCACATTCTCTAATTGTGTTTTTAATTGTTTTAGTATAATGTTTTTTTAGGGCTAAATGGGTTGGGAAAGTTTTGTTTTTTGTTTTTGTTTTGTTTTTAATACAATGTTTTTAGGGTTTAGAGGGTTAGAAAGGGGAGGGGTGTTTAAAAGATAAAAAATAAAAATAAAAAATAAAAAATTAAAATTTAAAATAATCAAAATTACAAAACTCTTGATAAGGGTAGGTCTTTTTTTAATTAACACTACATCTCTTAAAAAAAATTGTATTTATATAAAAAAATAAAATAACTAACCAGGAATTTGGTAGAGGCTCCTTTCTTGAAAGAATAACTAACTCTGAATTTGGTAGAGACTCCTCTCTTGAAAGTGCTAGAAGCTCCTGTGAAATCTTCTAGTTCTTTTTTAAAACTCTTCCTCTCTTGAAAGTGCTAGAAGCTCCTCCTTCTTTAAAACCCTTCCTGAATTGCTGCACAGTCTAAACAATAATGAATTTATAAGATACATTGAGACAAATGAAAAATCAATAAAACCACAAAATAATGAATGACAACTGTATAAAACCATAAAGCTATCATTGTAAAATTAACTATAAAACTATTCTATTTATTAAAAAAGGAATAAAACTAACATAATTATTAAAAAAGGAAAAAAACTAACCTATTTATTAAAAAAGGAAATAAAAAACAAACCTATTTATTAAAATAGGAACAAAAAAAAACTACACTATTTATTCAAAAAGGAAAAAAAAACTAACATTGAAATTGTTACTAAATTTCTCCAAACTGCATGATGAATAGTAGGAAAACTAAATGATTTATATAACCTTAATTAGGTTTAACATTGATTGTTTTACAAATATGGGATTAAAAAGAAGTTAAATAACCATTACTTTATTACATATTTTGTATATATAAAAAATTACACAAAACTTCATTGGTTTTATATGCATGGGGATATAAATATGTAATTATTTAATACATTATTTCATATTTTTTTATATCATAAATTTCTTTTTTTTACTAGTTTTCTGAATGTGCTTGAAATGTGCCTTATATTTTTGGTGGGAACTTTTGGAGGGAAAAATTTGAACGAAAAAATTGGAGTTAAGTTTTGGAGGGAACATTTCATTCTCATAGCTATAAGATGGTTGATTGACATTTGCACCATTCTACATTTTGGTGAGGTCTATCATTAAAGTTCATTGTCTTCTCTATTAATATTTTTCTTTAATTCTATCTTTTAGTGAGAAGGCATGGACTCATCTGAATTGAATTCTAATGTCAATGAAGCATTGTATTGTTCATCTAGCCAAGCTACTGATAGTGCAAGCAATGTAATCAAACACGTTGTTCAAGAACTTCCATGTTCTGAAGATTTTGAAGGAAGCACTAATGAAGGGCAATAATGTGAAGATGATGATGATGATGAATATCTTCCTCCAAGTGGGGATCCTAAAGAAAATAAGCAAGATGATGACAATTTTTCTCCCAGCGAGGATTTTAATGGGACTGATGATAATTTTCATATAAGTCAGGATTTTAATGGGACTGATGATGATTTTGGTGAGGATGAAAAAATCAATAATGGTGAAGATGATTTTCCTCCAAACGAGGATTTAAATGGAACTGATGATGAGTTTCCTCCAAGTGAGGATGTCAATGGCAATGATGATGATTTTCATCCAAGTGAGGATTTCAATGGCAATGATGATGAGTTTCCTCCAAGCAAGGATTTCAATGGAACTGATGATGAGTTTCCTCCAAGCGAGGATGTCAATGGAAATGATGATGATTTTCCTCCAAGCGAGGATTTCAATGGAACTGAGGATGATTTTCCTCCAAGTGAGGATGTCAATGGAAATGCTGATGATTTTCCTCCAAGTGAGGATTTCAATGGAACTGAGGATGAGTTTCCTCCAAGCGAGGATGTCAATGACAATGATGATGATTTTCCTCCAAACGAGGATTTCAATGGAACACATGATGAGTTTCCTCCAATCGAGGATGCCAATGGAAATGATGATGATTTTCCTCCAAGCGAGGATTTCAATGGAACTAATGATGAGTTTCCTCCAAGTAAGGATGTTAATGGAATTGATGATGAATTTCCTCCAAGCGAGGATTTCAATGGAACTGATGATGAGTTTCTTCCATGCGATGATGTCAATGGAAGTGATGATGATTTTCCTCCAAGTGAGGATTTCAATAGAACTGATGATCAGTCACCTTCAAGAAAGGATGTAAATGGAACTAATGATGATTTTCCTCCAAGCGAGGATTTTCATGGAACCGATGATGAATTTCCTCAAAGTGAGGATTTCAATGGCACCGATGATGACTTTTCTCCAAGTGAAGATTTTAATGGCACCGACGATGATAATCCTCCAAGCGAGGATTTCATTGGAATCGATGATGATTTTGTTGATGATGAAGCCACCAATGATGAAGACAATGATTCTCCTCCAAGTAAGGATGTTACAGGAACCAATGATGTCAATGTTGAATTTCAAGAGTTCCCCTTCAATGAAGAATTTAGTGGCACCAATAGTGTTGATGCTCACATTGATCTATCCGCAAGTGATCAACTTATTACTGATCATGACAATCATTTTCATATTCAATTTAGTGATCATGTTTTCAATGAGGGGGGTAATATTTATCACAATGAAAACATTCATTCTGATGAGGTTGTTGTTGCAGACATAATGGTCTAGGAAAGGCAGAGACATAATCCAACAATGAGCAGGATTAAGTGTAGGACTAGACCTTTTTATGTCAATCCAAAGCATTCCAGTTATACAAGGTCTAGGAAAGAATTGCTCACAAGTCCAAGTTCCATTACTCATTTAATTTCAAGTGAGTGTTGCCACAACAATTGTTTGAAGGGTATAGTCTACAATTATGCCTTGGAGAAAAGGAACATGTATTTATCAATGAACAAAAGTATGCAAAATTCATATTTAGTGGGGTGTATGATATCTACAAGGACAGGTTATGATTATCGCGTTGGAAATGTTCTTCTTTGTAGAAAGGCATTCAAAAGGATTCACTCAATTGGTAATCTTAGATTATCAAGAATCCAAACAAGACTAGAAAAGGATCCAACATTTTATTCTGATGATTATCAGGGATGGATCACTGGACCATCAACACACATCGCAATATCATGGATGCATGATTTCTTTTCAAAGCATGGAGAGGGTATGCCAAATAGAGAAACAATACACATTCCAAATAATTTCACAAGACAAGAAATCTACAACTTATACAAGGATTATGCTCAAGGTGATCAAGGAAATGGAAAATTCATCAAATATGCATATTTCACAAGAGTATGGAAAAAGAAGTTCAACAATGTCCACATTCCAAAGAGGTCAAGGATGGCGATCTGCAGTATGTCTGCTTCTCTTAAAGAAATGAGGGATAGATCAGAAGGGATAGAGAGAGGATGTTTAAAAATTTGTTTATTTTTTAGATAAATGTCAATTATTACAACAAGTTATCAATATTTTTGTATATGTTCTTTGTAGTTTCCATAATTAATTCACTGCAAGAACATCGCAATCAACAAACAAATGAACGACAAAAGTTGTACAAACTTCTCAAGAAGTGTTATGATGCTCCACATAAGTATATGGGTTTGATAATTGATGGCATGAATCAGAAAAAAACACTCTTGCCTCATTTTCTATGTGTGCCAAAGAATTTAAAGGAGGAAAATTTTATTAAGTTTCACTTGGTTGGGTGTATGGTTTTTAATGGTGAAATGTTTCCAAGGGTTTACTTTACAGCTCCAGACATTCACAATGATGCAAATTTGACCATCACCATAATTCATAATGTCCTTTCTCATTGGCCTGGTGATCTTCCTGAAGTTATATATTTGCAATTGGACAACACAAGCCGAGAAAACAAAAATCAGGTTGTGTTTTCTTATCTAAACATGCTTGTTGAATTGGGAATTTTTAAAATGGTAAAAGTTGGTTTCCTTCTTGTTGGGCATACACATGATCATATTGATCAAATGTTTAGCCATTTTGCAAGGACATTGAGGAGGAAGAAAGTCGGGAGCCTACCATCATTGATTGAAATTGTAAGGAAAGCATACCATCCAGAACCTTTTGTACAAAAATTGGAAGAAACTGTTGACATGCGAAGATTTATTTTTGGATCACATGGTGAAGAAAGGTGCATTGAAAAACTTAATGACATTAGCTTTCAAAATCAGTTTCATATAAAAAAGATTGATGGAAAAACACTACTATGGGGAAAGAAGTACTCAACTAGCACAGAATGAGGGCCTTCATCAGGTTTGGCATTTTTGAAATAAATCCCAAATCGTCAAATGTATGCTTCAAATTTATTGTTATTGCAATCATTTTCAGAGATTCATAATGCAAGGCGACACAATAGAGATGTTAATTCTTGTCAATGCATGGAAGAAATAAAAAAATATATCGAAGATACATATGAGTACTTTGATGTTGTTGATTCTGTATGGTGGGAGTCTTTTTTCATGGAGCAAAGTGACATAATTTCAAACTCTACAAACGGAGATATATATTTGAAGTCTCCATTTACTTGGCCACGAGTAACAAATGAAAACGAGGAAACAAATGTTGAACCTCAAGGTGTTGAGTTTTCTCAAGTAGAGGAAAGAGAAATGTATATTGGCTCTAGAATATCATCTGCAAAGCGTCGAGAGATGGAAGACCCTTATAAGGGCTCAGTACAAGATATCAAGGAGGGTTGCATGATTGCAGTTTTGGCTACAGATGATGCATGTGATTATCCTTTCTGGATTGCAAAAGTTATGAAGGTGAATAAATAAAATGAAGAAGTAGTATCAATAGAAGTACATTGGTATGCAATGGATACACACCTGTTTGATGGTGTGTACAAGGCAGAGATGGTAGTTGAGAAAAGGGTTTGCAGAAAGAGAAAAAGAAAGGGTCAAAAAATAATTTGCCGCCGTGCATTGACATATTGAAATTAGAGGAAGTTGATATACTTGTTTATGATTTCAATATGACAAAGAAAGGAACTCTTTGCTCGAAGACTGTAGATATTATCAAGAAGTTGCTTCCAAAAGAACAAGTTGCAAGATGGGAGTCTCCTCAACCAATTCGTAGATCTAGAAGGAATATGAAAACTAAAATGATGGGCATAGATGTAGACTCAGACAGTGCACCCATTGATAATAGAGAAGAATATGGTTCATCCTAATCTTCATCCAGCCCTTCGTCTGCAGAAAATGTAGATTCTGATGGGGTGTCAGATTCCATGGATGAATTTCAAATGAAACATTTTAGATGTTTTCTATTAGTATGATGTTTGTAATTGAAACTCTGAAGGAATCATTTGTTCTTGTATAGTCTAATATATGATTTTATTATGAATCACATCATAATTTATTTGATTTTATATGGTTAGAGTGGTGAAATTATTTATGGAATATTTTTGTTTGTTTAATATGCAAGTTTCACAAAATTTGTAATTTATATTTTTGAGAAAAAAAATATTTTTCCAATTTAGGGGTTGATTTTAAAGTTTTTGTAAACAACAGTATGTGATGTTTGGACATGGCTCTATTTTTAACCTCGAAAAAAAAAGTGTATACTGGTATCAACACTTTTCTATTTAGGGGTGTTTTTTTTGCAAAAATCATCGTTTTTATGCCTAGAGTTCTCGTTCTTAGTATAAAGTCCTCGTTTCATAGTATAAGTGGTTAGAGCACAAATGGGGGATTAATAAATATTCAAAATGCCAAAAATCTAATGGTAGCAAAGCATATATTTTAAAGGAAATTCAAATCATATTCCAAGGGTATTTTGGCAGAAAGTTTAGATTTTGTTACGGGAAAGGGACATATCCTAGTTGATGGTGAGGTATCAAGTATTTGAACAAGGAAAATTTGAGAGAATTATGACTGATTTCCAGTCTCAATCCAGGTTAGCAGCACGCGGGAGATTCAAAATAAATGATAATTACTTAGAAAAACTAAAAAGTTCACTTGTTAAGAATCCATGTCTTATTTAATGGAGTTTTCATTGTTCTCATTATATTGAATTTCACCACAACCAATAATAGATGGTCTTGCATTTACATGTGTATTGTTATAGAAGAGCACAAATGGGGGATTCATATATATATATAAAATGCCACAAATCTAATGGTAGCAAATAATATACTTTAAAGAGAAATTCAAATCATATTCCAAGGGTATTTTGGTAGAAATTTTAGATTTTTTTTATGGGCAAGGGTCATATCCTAGTTGATGGCGAGGTACTCCAAATTTTTTTATGGGAAAGGGTCATATCATAGTTAATGGTGAGGTATGGAGTATTCCAAGAAGGGAAATTTGAGAGAAATATGACTAATTTCTAGTCTCAATCGAGGTTATCTTTACGTGAGAGGTTCAAAATAAACAAGAATTTCTTTGAAAAACTAAAAAAGTTCACTTGTGAAGAATCCATGTCTTATTTAATGGAGTTCTTATTGTTTTCATTATATCGAATTTTCTTGGGAGAACCATGGAGCATATCTTCCATGGTCATTTATACATTTAAGAAGTTTATGGCTTACTCTCAAGTGAGATGTGGAATCTTGGAAATGATGCAAAATTACTATTATTTAGATATGAAATCTTGGAAATGATGCTGAATTATTATTATTTTGGTGTTGCATAGTAAAAATAATTTCTCTATAAAAGTGACACAATGTTAACTTATTTGAATCATTTCACAAATACAATGGCGACAGTGGGGCCTTAGCATTGAAATAATTGAATTCTATATTACTCTTGGAAGAGGGTTCTGAATTTATTTCTACTTTTCAATTTTTATTTTTTCAATGCTTCTGAGTGATGTTCAACCCATGCACATTGAACTTCTGAAAAAATAAAAATAGGTTACTAAAGTATGATAGATACCCAAATCATAAAACCCATGCACATTGAACTTCTGAAAAAAATAAATTAGGTTAGTAAATTATGATAGATACCCAAGTCATAAAAAGGGACAATTCTTTGACCATTATCCTACTGCCAATAAAAGTACACAGACAAAAAGTTAGTACTTCTAATTTGGCCAGCAACAAAATTTGGTTGAATAATTTGTACAAGTTATTTATGTGGTGGGGTTGAATGGGGGTTGTTGTTTATAACTTGTTATTGTGTATCATAATGAAGTATGCACATTGTTAAAATAATTTGACAGTGTTGGAATTTGATTAGTAAAATGAACATTTTGTCTATGAAATTTGGCTAAAATTTATAATAGAAGATAAAAACAATGAGTTAAATATGTTTCATTAACCATCAATTAATTTATCAATAATTATTGTGTGTTTGATTTATAAAACCATCAATCCAACCTCTGTATCTCCTCAGAGGTCCATCTCACCATGCCGAAGGCTATATTGGAGGAGGTTAAGCAAGAGGCCAGGAACATGTAATTAAAAAAATGCAAATGCAATTTCTGAGGAGTGTAAGTCACTTGATTCAAATGCAATTGAATGTTGCAACCATTAGCTACCTCTCAATGTTCTAGTATTATATAACTATACATGAACAAAATATTGAGAGCAGTTGGCCAAGACACTACCCTCGATTTAAATTTGAAATTTTAAGCGAGCTTGAGATCCCTATTTTTGAACTCAGTAACTCTTATAGCAGCTTTGAAACCTTATGTAGGGACTAACATGATTACAAAGGATCTAATACCATATGCAAGGAACAACATGATTATGGGCTTGGACATGATTACAATGACTCTGATACAAGATGTAGGGACCAACTTGACTACAGGATTCGACATGATTACAATGGCTCTGATACCAAATGTAGGAACCACATCATTACCTGCTTGTAACGAAGGGAATAATTCCTCATTTTATAGTTTGTAATTATTAAGTTTGGGGAAACTTTTGTTTAAATATAATTTAAAGCATTCTATTTTAGTAAGGTGTTTACAATTTTTTTATAAGGTGTTTATTAACCTCTTATGTCTATACATTTGTGAGGGCATATTTAGTGTTTATAAATTTATGAAACCTATTTTGAATACTGATTGGGAAATTTTTGTAGTTATTATTATTTTTTAAAATTACAATTGTAATTACAATACATAATTACTAATTGTACACATTATCTTAATCAACTCAACAATACGTTCATTCCTTTCAATAATATAACATAATTATAAATAAATAAATCAATGACTAATTCTAAACAAGTAAATTCCCTCTCTTATGAATTATTCAAAAAAATAATTGAACTATTGAGAGAAAAAAAAACCTTTGATATCCCAAAATAAAGACTATTTGCTTTTATTATTATTTTATTTTAGATGTAATTGTTTAATAAGTGTAGAGCTATGAATCTATAGAACACTTAGATTATTTAAAGTTGTTGAGTAACAAACTTTGGAGCAACAATTGAAGTGGTCTTGAGCTATGAGCTATGGAGCACCAAACTATTGTCAAGTAGAGTGTTGAGAAGTAAAGCTCTGGAACACTTAGACTCTTTGTGAATAAGTGATGTTTAGCTGGGATATTTGGAGCATTAGAAACAAATTTACTATTATTAAATTTCATGATATTTATCTCCTTTTATTCTTTCTAAAGACTAACTGGGAATCCTACTTGAAGAGGAGTCGAGCATGCAAAGAGATCGGAATGGGTGAGTAGTTGATAACTAAAATCATGTAGATGTTAGGATTAACTATTATTATTATTTAATCAATTAGGAGAGTTTTATTATTTATAATTAAATTGTGAGAGTTTGAAATAAAACAATTAAAGAAAGATAAATACAATCAAGTAGTTAACTAGAAATAAAACATAGTGATAAACCTAAATAATAGAATCCTTTCCCCTCAAAGAAACTTATAAATAGTAGATAGAGGATGTTGCAAGGGGTAATAATCCCTAGTTCATTCGAGGGTTCATCCATAGGTATATTGAGCGCTTAGATTACCTAACTGATATTTTGGTGTGTCGAAGGAAGACTTCAAAGGGGAAAAGTTATTTACAAGAATCTAAAAGGGTTGGTAAACTAACCTTGTGACTACTTTGTTGGCTAATTAAGAAATATAGCAACTTTCCCTAAAAATTTTAGTATCTTTGACATGCTCGATTTAGCTCATGGGTGACTTGTTGAAATGAAAAAGGAATTGTTCGAGGTCTATGGTTGAGTGGGACGAGGCAGTTCAAAGGACTAATAAGTACTTTTGTATTATTTTTCTAATTTAACATATTTACACTAACAAGGAGCAATTTGTTCTCAATATTTTATGTGTTCAAGTATGTTAGAGACTGTATATATTGTTTATTCCTTTAAAATTATGGATATTTACTAATCAGGTTAAAAAATTGGGTTTCATATAAATTTGTGCTTATAGACTATTCACAACTTTATGATATTTTGAACTTCTTATACTTGGGATTATCTTAGAGAGGCTTTATGACTAATTAATATCGTCTTTATGACCTTTTATAATTCCACTTTCATATGCATTTTGGGGTTATATTTATCATTTGATAGAAACATATAGAAATACTAAATCTAAAACTATTATCATAGACTATTCGTGTTTAGGGAGAAAGCTCCTCATAAAACCTAAGTAGGTAGAGGATCTAAATCTCAGATCCCAGAACTAGATCCCTAAACCTAGAAAGGTTATAATAAACATCTAATATATATATATATATATATATATATATATATATATTAAGTAAAGCACATAAATATCTTTGAATACATATGTGTGGATATAAACCACTTTCTAAGTAAACCAATTACCCAAACAATAAAATCCTCCCACATTTGAAACATACCATAGAAGTCTAAATCCCATAAAATTTCCATCGTAAAATGATTGACTCTAGACTACACATCCATATAAATAATAACAAATCATATCATATATCAAACTCCAAATTAATTACAATTCTAATGGAAAATCGATTATCATAAAATAAAAGTTAAACACGTAGTATGCACCTTCTAGTCATCATAGATGGTTAAAACCAACACCGAAATTGGAGATTTCAAATCATTGTACAATATTCATACTAAGTAGAATCGTTCACAATTATACAAACATAGGGTTTTCAAAACCACTCAAATACAAATAATAATTACCATCAAAATTCTCAAAGTACATATAAACTAGATAATATATCAAATCATCGTAACTTTTCCACACAGACCTGGCATCAGTCCTACGGCTGTATTGACACTGCATAGAGTTTTCTATAGGAATTAAATTACAAACCATATTTCAACTTGAGCCACGTTTTAAACACACACTTAGAATTCTTTGATTCAAGAATTCAATCATCTATACAAGGAAACATCTACACTAAACGACTGAAGCATGAGATTATCAAAGCTTCCAGGAATTGAAATCCCTGACTAAGGGTCAATTGAAAAATATATACTGGATCAAATCCCAAAAAAATCTCTACAAAAAACATAAAAGTTAAGCCAAACATTACGCTGGGTCACGCTATCAACGCTGACCAAGGATCGAATCCCATGATTAGAAGTCAAGCAAACTAAAATGCAGACTCAAGTTTGAGTCTCATACCTTACATTACAAAACAATTTTTTTAAAAACTAAAACACATATAACATACTCATTAGAGTTAAACAAAAAATGTTTAAAGGTTATTTATACATACACAACCAAGAATTTGCAGCTCAATCTTTTGAATCAAATGAAATAACCCAGAAATCAAATTAAGACTTATAACAACCATTTTTCATATGAACAATAGCAAACGCATCTAGGTAAAATTCTTCACACATCAAATACATAGCAGTAGAGTATGTAACCTCTCACCGCAATTTATGTCCATAGAGCCATGATTTTTATAATAAATAAGTTGGAGAATTATATATACATAAAACCCATAAAACTATTTATTAAAACATCTCACATAACCCACACGAATGTTTCCAAATATTGATTTTTATAATAAATAAGTTTGCAGAATTATATATACATAAAACCCATAAAACTATTTATTAAAACATCTCACATAACCTACACGAAAGTTTCCAAATATTTCACACACCATTCCCATAAAACTCAAATACCATGTGCAAGGGATGGGGCGAATAACATAATCTACTTCACAAGGGATGGGGCGAATAACATAATCTACTTCACAACCCTTGTCACTCCAAGAAGGAATCACAACCCAGTTTGAGCATATCTATAATCAAATGTAGGGACAAAATAATAGACATATCAACCAAACTATCTCAAATGTAGGGAAAAAATAATAGACATATCAACCAAACTACCTCTCCCATGAATATAAGTTGGCCAAAGGAAGCATGGAGCTTGCCTAGAGTTCACACTAAGAAATCCCTAACCCTCATGCCCAATCTTTCTCTATCTGCAATAGGAATACATTTGTAGTTAGTAAGTGATTATATAATATATTAAATGATTATATAAGATATTAAAGACCATATTGTACCAAGGCTAAATCCAAATAATAGAAGAAATAATTAAGGATAGAATAGTGTCGCTAAGCAATGAAACATAGGAAATCACTTCCATAAGAACCAACAATGAGACTATAAGCGTTGGGTATAATAGTAAACCACCACACCAGACCAAAGAACAGAATGAACTTCATATGAGTAGGGAAAAACCCTCAACCTTCTTCTTTCCTCCATGAAAAATGAAAAATCCAAATGACAAAGTAAAGTTAGGGCTTGGGGAAACTTTACCAAGGGACACACATATCCACATTAAACGTCTGTTAACCTAGAGGCCAAATAACTATGAGAACCTTGCTCTATCACATGGGAGATATTAAAGAACAACATATCATTTAAGAATACATAATCTAATGCTTGAAGATAATGATGAAAAAAGGTTTGCAAGAACAATAAATTGACACCTTGATAGGAATACATTATCCTAAGTCATAAAGTGCCTAAGCATGGATTTCAATGTATATCAAGCCATAAACCACTTCACAAGTTACCAAGATGCTATCAAGCATAAAGAATAAAAAATAGTCCATCAATGAATGTGTCCAATGTACATTTCAACCATTAGAGGGGTTAAAATGTACATTTCAACCATTAGAGGGGTTAATAACTCCCACAAAAACTATATATCTCCAAGATCATAGTAACGAAGAGTCTATACTATTATACTGTAACATAACTAAGTAGGAAGCTTAGGTGTGTAGGATTATAGCTTGACCAAGAAATGATAACTCACTGTCATCGAGGTTTAATAATACTTGCAAAATGGAAAAGAGTGAAATACATTAGCAAAACATGCTATGTAAAGCTTAAGTTATCCATGGGCCAACGTTCCACACATAAAAGGAATATATGACAAATAATCAAGTTGAAGTACCTAATGAGTGCATAAACTAGATGGGAAATACAAACATATAATGAATGCAAGAGTAAATAATTTTGGACTTGTAGATTGAATTAGATCATGATAAAGGGGAGATGATAAATCCGGTACGTCAAAAAAGGAAATACAACATCTATATCAACTATAAAAGGACACTAAAAATTACAAAGGTTAGAAAGATGGATGAACATCACATATTAAAACTCAATGCTGAAGTTAATTTACCAAGTACGAGATGAAAACTAAACAAGTGATAAAACATTATATGTTTTACAATTACGCACATACCTTTATTAGTTTTTTTAAGGGTGTATTTTAGGGACATTACACACACTTACCTAGTAAGCCATCCTTTTGTTGAACTACAAGTGCACTCGTGACTCTTCTGCCACAATTGTTGTGGGGGAAGCAATTCTCCACCCAACCACTCCTGACACCTCTACCATAATTATTGGGGGGAGTGATTCTCCACCCAACCAATTTCCTTAGATGAAAGCTAAGGGACTCATGATGCCACAAATGATAATACTATGCCAACCTAAATCACTGTTACGAAGAGAAATTCCTATGGCTTGGGGTACCACAACAGACAGCTAGACTCCAGAAATCAATCTTTCCCAATATGCAATAGAAATAAAATGTCTAACACTAAAGGATCGAGCCTTGTACCTTATTCCGGACAGTTGAAGTAGAT
This sequence comes from Pseudotsuga menziesii, assembly GCA_001517045.1. NCBI lineage: Eukaryota > Viridiplantae > Streptophyta > Pinopsida > Pinales > Pinaceae > Pseudotsuga > Pseudotsuga menziesii. The sequence continues at coordinate 110,057 of LPNX010313744.1, forward strand.
CCCTGTTGAGCTTTCCAATCTTTAGCTTGAATTGTTATAGCACGTCCTCAACAACAAGTAAACAATACAAGCATACTATATTTCATGGTGTTAGATCTATTCTAGCATATATCATCAATAATGTAAAAGCATTTGACATATTCCAATGGATACAATATTCATTCAAATACACATTACTGGACAGGAAAATATATTTCTATTAATATGAATCAGAGATTACAAGTGACAACCTCCGACGGCACATCTGCGAACCGGAGAAAATGAATCTCCCACTTGGGCCTCCACCACCTCAATCCTCCATCACTTCAATAGCAAGCTTACTAGCAAAAGGCAAGCTTGGGAAGAACACAATAGTGCTCCAAGGGACAAAGGGATGCAGACTCAAGCATAAGTTTTGGCAACAATGGACTATAGTTTTGGTACTCTCAATTCTCTCTTATGCTTTCAATGTCTCAAGAGTTCCTTATATAGCTTTTCAAAGGTATACTGAAAGGTCGAATCCGTGCGATCTTAAGGCATATGGAAGGCCAGGAGTCATATGAATCGGATCCAAGTCAACGAATGCTCCAAAAGGATTTGGATTATTCATACATCCCGATGTACGCATCTATAGGGGGAATATCCACGTATGTACGGGGTTATAGGGGAAAAGGCCGCGTATATCACTTTTCTTATGTTTTTAGGGATGGTCAAGGATACATCAAAAGACAAAAAGTGGTCCATAGGGGCTAATGAGTCTGCAGTGGGATAGGGGAAGGCCATACAATGTGTGATTCACCTAGTGTGGTGAAATCGGATATAACAAATGCCCCCTAATGTATGAGATCAGAGGGGTTATACGATGGCCGAAATACATTATAAGTCCATCCCAGAAGTGAAGTGATGAAGGTACCCAAATGGAAGACCAGCCACCCAATCAGCATAATACCATAATACAACTCTGCATATAACTGCAAATACATATAGCAGTCCCGGATACATAAGAGTACAATGGCCATGAATAGGCATGAAACATGATAACACATATGTGGTCATCGCCACGTACAATATACATAGATCAGAATCTCCATGATGAAGATATACAAAGGACCATGATCTCCACATAGGCTGAAGATATACAATAAATCAAGATCTCCATAGTGGCTGGAAATGTTTGACATATACTGGAACAAGTCACGAGAGCTGAAATCTCATGAACACTGGCACGATCAAGGAGGTAGCATATAGTGGATGCCACCAATCTGGAAGGTCTTCTACACACATCGATATGAGTACATGTCCTACTATGCGAATAGAGGTGTCGAGGTTGAACATAGTAGTCCATCGTCTGATTATCGGTCATTGATGTATACCGTTAACAGACGCGAGATCACACACCGATAATGAAAATGGGAATCAAGGTACTAGAGTGCAAACTAACAAGTGTGAATAAATTTGTTGAGGTCGAACACTTGAGAGAATCCATCGATTAGGGAACATTGATGTATTCCCAAAACTGTCGATGGGGAGAGAACCTGCCACTGATGACTGCAAGTCTCAAGGCACTCAAAAATGACTCTAGACTCCAATCCCAGAATAAATGATCTTAATTCGATGGGATGAAATCCGCTGGAAGGAGGGCATTAGGGCATCCCCCATCATCCAATACGAGGTACTCAGCAAGGCTGTATAATGTGGAAGGACTCGATCATAAGGTGCACGAACCGGTAACTGTACCGGGAATGGCCTACATGCAAAGTCAAGATAATTGAGGAATAGCCGACTCAAGTTTCAACTTCCTTCGAACAAGAGCATAATGGCGTATGGTGACTGAATGAAGGCATCATAGACTCGATATACAAACTGGGACATCTCTATGATGCAGGAGGCATCAATAGAGGCTCCATAGGGACTGGAAGCTTAACCAGTCGGTGGAGATAAACTCAGATAACGAGTACAGCTCCTAAGTCAAACTATAACCCAACCAATGGATGTGATATATAGTGCTCTGTTCGAAGGCGACACGACTCGACAGCTGCTAAAGATAATATCTTTTCTTGTCCGGATTTTTGGTTTTTTTATTTTTTTGGTCTTTTTCAGTTATTTGAAAATCTTGAAAAAATAATAAACTAGCTTTATAGTTACAAACTAGGAGGAGACGAGTGTCATTAGGGAAAACAAACTAGTTCCAAGCAGTGGAACATACCTATGCTCAATGCAAGGATACATGTGTAGGATATTGACACTCGAGGGAAAATCCCCTCCCGGTAAAAAAGGGAATCAAGCTGCGAAGGATATAAAGAAACGCTCTACATGGCTAGACATGAGACAATCTCGGGCTATATGGCTGAAACGCAATGTCATGGGGGCCAACATAAAGCTCAATAAGACAGGCAAAGCTCATGATAATGCATCCACAACTTGATACAAGGGAGTCTGGGGGGTGATGTCCATCATAAGATCAAGAGGAGTATGAGGCTCTTGCTAAATGTCATGGCAATACTATACAACGGACTCCCGGACCTAAGAGAGGACTCACAGCATGGGCCCCAAATGCAAAGGGGAGCTAACTAGGGTACCCATGTAAGGTGAGGCTCTACCACTCATATCATGCCACTTCTATAGCAGCAAGAAGGTTCTGTGACATAATAGAGTGGGTTCGTACCTAAGGATATAGTGACATGGTCATAAGGTCATGCAAAATGCAAATGGTAGAAAACCTAACCTATATGCCAGTATAGACGTGATACCTGTGCAAGGAATGAACGGTCTTTGGTCACAAAAGAAGCATCCAACAGACAACTTCAGACCCAAGGAAGACCCAACCACACTCACAACCCACCCAACAACTTCCCACAACATCAGACTCACCAAAAGGGAGGATGTACATGACTGTATAAAGAATAGCTGTGTATGTACGCGACTTTTGGCCAAAAATCCACGTATACACGCAACTGTTGGCCAAAAACCCACGTATACAGAGAAGGCAGTGGTAAAAAGCAGGTCAAGGCCAAACCAATAAAGGGGAGTGTCAATGGACAAACATACTATAACATGTGACACAGAAACAGAGAGAAACAGAGAGCAAATCAATAATATCAAGCCCATTGTGCCCCCAACCCCAAAGAAGAACAAGGAATGTCCCCAGCGGAGTCGCCAATTCTGTTATGGAGAGAAATTCCTATGGCTTGGGGTACCACAACAGACAGCTAGACTCCAGAAATCAATCTTTCCCAATATGCAATAGAAATAAAATGTCTAACACTAAAGGATCGAACCTCGTACCTTATTCCGGACGGTTGAAGTAGATCCCCGTTGAGCTTTCCAATCTTCAGCTTGAATTGTTATAGCACATCCTCAACAACAAGTAAACAATACAAGCATACTATATTTCATGGTGTTAGATCTATTCTAGCATATATCATCAATAATGTAAAAGCATTTGACATATTCCAATGGATACAATATTCATTCAAATACACATTACTGGACAGGAAAAGATATTTCTATTAATATGAATCAGAGATTACAAGTGACAACCTCTGATGGCACCTCTATGAACCGGAGAAACTGAATCTCCCACTTGGGCCTCCACCACCTCAATCCTCCATCACTTCGATAGCAAGCTTACTAGCAAAAGGAAAGCTTGGGAAGAACACAACAGTGCTCCAAGGGACAAAGGGATGTAGACTCAAGCATAAGTTCTAGCAACAATGGACTATAGTTTCGGTACTCTCAATTCTCTCTTATGCTTTCAATGTCTCAAGGGTTCCTTATATAGCTTTTCAAAGGTATACTGAAAGGTCGAATCCGTGCGATCTCAAGGCATATGGAAGGCCAGGAGTCATATGAATCGGATCCAAGTCAACGAACGCTCCAAAAGGATTTGGATTATTCATACATCCCGATGTACGCGACTATAGGGGGAATATCCGCATATGTACATGGTTATCGGGGAAAAGGCCGCGTATATCACTTTTCTTATGTTTTTAGGGATGGTCAAGGATACATCAAAAGACAAAAAGTGGTCCATAGGGGCTAATGAGTCTACAGCAGGACATGGGAAGGCCATACAATGTGTGATTCACCTAGTGTGGTGAAATCTGCTATAACAATCACTCTCCCCACCTACCAACTCCCTACCTCCATATGCCACCACTCAAAACAACAAGCCCAACAGTTACATCCAAAAATCAGTTTTATAAGAAAATAAGAAACATAACAAAACATATGTGATACAATGATCGCATAACTTCCCCAATTACAAGAAGAAACTCCTCCAAGCAACAACATGAATCCAAGTCTACACCAACAAACTACATCCACCAACTAGTAAGACCAAAAATAACATGAATCTCATCAGTCAACTCTCCCTTCCCCCTTTTGTGCTAGGGATTGATAATTTTAATTTAATTTTGAAATAAATTTGCATGAGAGCCACATGGACTCCATAAACAGTACCTTTTTCTAACGTGATTAATATCTTAATTATGTTTTGTTAGTTAATTAAATTTTACTAGTTTCTTTCTCTCTCTCTCACACACATATTTTCTTGAATTTAATATTTGTTATAATATTAATATTCACCTTTAATTAATCTAGTTTTAATAATGCTTAATCGCTAATTTATTTTAGATATGTCACAATATGTAAGTTAACATGAATTTATTTAGAGTTTTTAAGGGTTTCCTCATCTTAGAACAAGATACTCATATGGCTAAACCAATATGGTCAGTAACCAACATCCATGTGCATTAATGAATTCAACAAGTGAAAATATTTAATTTCAACACTAGTTACATTGTATCAAAGCCTTGAATCCCAATTCTATAGCCGAAGTATAAAATACATGAGAACTTCTTAGTTAGACATAGATAATGGAAAACTCTACTAATTTACCATTCTCTTAAAAACATATGAATATGAGGTAAGTAAAGATGGGGATGGTGGGAATCAAACCTTCTTTGAAATAGGATTATTCTTTGAGAATTGGTGACACAGGATTGTTCCCGTGAAAACCTCTGTCATGTTTATACTTGGTATCATGAGGGAAAACACTTCTTCTTTCATGGGGTTTTTAAGAACTAGAATTTTATGGGTCTTTTTAATCATGGTTGTTGTTTTTTTGGAAATAAATTTAACTGAGTTTCCTTGTTAGAGAGGGAAATGGTGCCAGCATGAAATAACGATGGGTGTAAGAGATCTTGCGATGAGAAGGTGCGCATGGATTTTCCTTCACTTTGAAAATATGAAGAAACAATTTTCAACTTTTTTTGTATATCAAAATATCTGCTCACACTATTTTAAGTCTAGTATTATATTTTGTAGTATATATATGTAAATTTTGATTCAAACTCAATGTATTCTAGTGAAAATTCATGTGAATTACATCACACCATTTAGTATTTAACCTGGTAATTACAAATTTCAATGCTTTCTTTATATCAACATAACCTGTCTCTCAATGAAGCTTGGAAAATATACTATAGTTGCAACTTGGTCTATTTAAACTATATTGGAGAAGCTACTTAGCATTACTTTTGTTATTATTATAATATATACAAATACTATTCAATAGTTCACTTGTCAATTACAAATTTCAAGGAGTAAATATTGGATATTGGTTAGAATTAGATTTTGTTTACCCTCCTCTTGTATTGGAAAAAAAACTGCATTTATATATTACTATTCTAATTTAGTGTTTTCTAATATAACACATTAATTAATCTCCAAACTTTGAGAGTCAACTATAATATTACACTTTAAAAGAAAAAATAATAATAGATTTGGTCTCTTAAAAGGATATAGAAGTAGCTAATTAATATTAGCTTCAATATATAATATGTTTAACATTTCAATGCTAAATAATTTCAATAATTGGAGTATTTTTTCTATCTAAATCCTCTTATATCTTTAAGAAAAAATCATATTATAATTTTAATATTTTAATTCTTAATTGATTTTTATCATTAAATGATAGTCTAAAATTCATAATCTTTATAAATTATTTTCTATAGGTGACAATAAAATGGTACCACCTTTATAAAATAAAATATACTTATATAGATGAAAGATTTAATATGGTAATACTTAAAATTGAATTTTAATTCATAATTATTTTTCATCATTAAATGGTAACCTATAACTACTTTATTTTCTATGGATGACAGTAAAATGGTGCCATCTTTTATTTTCTATGGATGACAGTAAAATGGTGCCATCTTTGTAAAATAAAATAGTTAATATACAATAAAATGATGTCATCTTTGTAAAATAAAATATATAAACAAAATAGTTAATATGCTAATACTTAAAATTGTTTGAGTAATAAACAAAATCATTAAATATCTTTATAGTTCATCTTAAAATGTACCACCTTAACTTAGTAAATAAATTTTTCTTTGTTAAATCACTATTAAAATGATATATTAAAGTAAATACAAGATTAGTGTTATAAAACAACTTTAAATTTAAGAATAATAAAAGAATAAAAGAATAACTTTGTGTAATAATAGTAATAAATTTAAAAATAATAAAATAATAAAATAATAACTTTATATGTAATAATAGTAATAAGTACAATGTTATGACATTAAATAACTTTATCGCTAGTCTAAAATGGTAATTTGATTTATGTTTTGAATCCCTTTAGGTTTTATAATCAAATCAAATCAACTCTTACTATTCATAAATCGCACTGAAATAATCATATAATATTATTAGTTTAGTAATTCAAAGTAAGCATAGTCGTTGCTATTTCAAATAATAATTAAAATGGTTAACAAAAATGAAATAACTTTATATATATAAAAATTTCTCATATATTAAATGTATTAAAAGTTTAATTTTGTGTAAATTTGATTTTGTATAATAATGACTAATATATATTTATTGGAAACTTAATCTTTATTATGGTTTCATTTATTACTTAAATAAAGTAAATTGAATATGAATATGAAGCATACTTAGGAAGATGTAACAATTGGTTGACATCATCATCACATTTTTTCAGGTATTTCTTGTTTTTGGGGTAGCAAGGTTTGTCAAAAGTATGCAGTGTGGGTACTCGTTGGATGCGGAATCAAATTCCGCATCCAACGAGCTCTCCCGATCAAAACTTGAGTAAAAACACAGGGAGCTACGTCGAAAATACGAACAAAAAAAATAGTTTTATTTATGACAAATATGTCAATTCAACCATTATGGTTGACTCATTTGATTGGAATTCTATTGGTTTTTGAATTCCAACTCACAAGAACTTATTGTTGGCGTGTTTTCTTATAAGGCCCATTTTAGACCCCAAATTTCCTCTAATGGTTTGGCGAGGTTTCTTCATCTAAGCATCTTAAGGTTTTTGGTTCCACCTACTATGACTTGGTACCAAAGGAGAAAATAAACAAACTTGGTTGTAGAAGTCAAAGATGTATTTTCTTCAAGTATTCAAACACTTCCAAGGCATACCATCTTTATGATGAGGTAAACAATAAATTTGTTGTTTCGAGAAATGTCATTTTTCTTGAAAATAATAAAAATGACAAGTCTATTGAAAGAGATCTTGATCGTCTAGAAATGTTTTCAATTTTCTAAAGACATATTATGAATTTTATAATGAAATTACATACCTTGAAGGGGGAATTCCATGGGAATTACATTCTTGAATCACAATCAATATTAGGAAGTTCATTTTGAAGAACCAACACTCCCTCATGAAGAAGCTCATGAAGAAAATGTTCCAATACTTCACCTGAACTGGATGATGTTATTGAGAGGATTAGAAGATTGAACCTTGAGAAGAATGTAACACCTCCAATTGATCAACCCGAACCATCAACGAAGATTCCAAAATGGCCCATAAAGACACTTGAAAGAGTCCATCCAAACGAAGTCGAAAAGATAGGAACAAGAAACTCAACAAGACAAGATGATGGAGGAGAAGAAAATAAATTAGAAGATGACATGGATGTCTCATTTAATTATGAATTGAATTTATTTGCTAACTTTGAACCAACATCCTTTATAGAATCTTACTCTTTTGATGAATGGAAATAAGCTATGCAAAATGAATATGATGCACTCACAAAGAATGGAACCTGGAAGCTTGTTTACCCTCTAGTTGGAACCAAACCAATTGGTTGCAAGTGGGTATACAAGAACAAATACAAATCAAATGGCTCACTTGACAAACACAAAGCAAGGCTTGTGGTGAAAGGTTATGCAGAAAACAAAAGAATTTGACTATGAAAAAACACTATCCCCCATAGGAAAATGGGATACCATCCACACTTTTTTCACTTTGGCAACACAAAATGGGTGGAAAGTCCACCAAATGGATGTAAAAACAACTTTCTTG
>LPNX010313744.1:125885-268257 GCA_001517045.1 Pseudotsuga menziesii
ATTATGTTTTTTTGAACATTGAAAGTGGAAGAAAATAACCTACTAATATTGACACAAACAACTCAAAAGTAACATGCTTCAACATTATGCATATGAAGTATTCAAAAGTAACATGCGCTAACATTATGCATGTGAAGTAGGTCAACATCATGCATGTGAAGATATTAAGTGATAAACTTAATAAATAAACAAAATTTGGAACCTCTCATGCTTTCGAAAGGTTAATGTTTCATGTAATGCATAATAGAAAATTTTGGGAGGTTGACATGTTGGGTCATTGGTGTAATTGAAATTGTGATATTTTAATTTTCAATTAAAAGATATGATTTTATTAAGGAGTTTAATTTCTAATTAAAAGATAACAATAAACTCATCTACTCATGTTTCTCATTGATAATGTATTATAAAAATCCCGAAACAAAACAACATACTAGCAATGACAGCTCGACAACTCAAAAGTGACATTAAGTTGTTGATGCACAAAAATCCATGGGAAGTGGGGATGCACTTGGCGTTGCCATATTTTCCATGCCCAAACACGCTAGCAGGAGTTGACGGAATTCAAAATTGCGGCTCCATGAGGTTTTTTATGCATCGGGCACAAGTCCACCAGGTGTCCCTGAACGGTATCTGGAGGTGACCTGCAACTCGCCATAGATTGATGCTCGGGCCTTCGATTGATGAACCGTCGATTCCGTTGGATTCATGACATGGGATTTTAGCTAGGGGGGTGGGGGGGCTCTCCCTCTTGTCCATTGATCGGTGACCTCCGTCTATGGTGGTTTCTGAAGCCAGGGTTTCCCTCAGTAGGGGACAATGCAGTCATGCCAACGAGGGCCAAAGATGGAAAGCCATGGACTGTGGGGATGCGGTTGGCATTGCCATATTTCCCATGCCCAAACATGCTAGCAGGAGTTGACGAAATTCAAAATTGTGGCTTCATTAGGTTTTTGGCGCACCCGGCACAAGTCCACCAAGTGTCCTTGAATGGTATCTGGAGGTGACCTACAACTCGCCATATATCGATGCTAGGACCTCCGATCAATGAACCGTCGATTCCGTTGGATTCATGATGTGGGATTTTAGCTAGGGGGGGGCTCTCCCTCCTGTCCATTGCCCGGTGACCTCCGTCTATGGTGGTTTCTGAAGCTAGGGTTTCGCTCAGTAGGGGACAATGCAGTCACGCCAATGAGGGCCAAAGTTGGACAATGCATTCATGCCAATGAAGTCCAAACTTGGAAAACCCTATCCCTAACTAGGGTTTATTGTTTAACATGCATGGCCCATAACCATAACCCTACCAAGGAAACCCTAATCCTAACCCTAATCTTATCTTATTGTCACAACTTAATTCAGAATCAATCTAATGTCCAACTCAACTTTTTCAAATCCGGTGGACTTATGCTTCAAATCATGTTGATTCACGAAGTTGGTTCTCGTTCTTTGGATTCTATTGTAGTTCCTTTAATGTTGAGTGATTAGTCATTGGGTGCATGGGGTTTGTTGAATAGTGTTGTTGGTTGTTGATGAAATGTGAAGCATGTATTGCACTTAGTTTTATTAAATTACACTTGAGCATTAACTGAACTTGTAATTTAATGAATCTAAACTCACAATTTTTAATTAGATATATCCAATTGGTGTGCAAGTAGTGACTTCATTGAAACCTTGAAATACATTGTATTGCACTTATATTTATTAAATTACATGAGAAAGAACTTTGAATTTAGTGTGCATGTAGTGAGATCATTGAAACCTTTAAATATAATAGTTTTTTCATGCACGGTTTTCATTCTAAGCCCTAGGTAGGGATTCAACAGGTGTCCCTAAAAGCATGTAGGAGGTGGGATTCAACATGCCATAGAATCATGACCATTGCTCGGATCGATGAACTGTCAGTTCCATTGGATTTAGGACATCGGGATAGTGCTAGGGTGGCCCTATAATCATGTTCCATGGACAAGAGACCATTTTTTGGGTCAATTTTGGAAACTAGGGTTTTGCTCAGTAAGTGAATGTGAAATATTTGCACATGCGGGTCAAATTCACATATTGCTCAACCGTGAAGGTGTGGTTAGCATTCCCACATAACACATGCCTAAAAACGCTTGCAAAAACCACTTGAAACCCTTTTTGATGCATGGTTTCCATTCTATGCCTCGGGTAGGGATTCAACAGGTGTTTGTGAAAGCCTGTAGGAGGTGGGATTCAACGTTCCATAGAATCATGACCGTTGCCCAGATCGACAAACCGTCAGCTCCGTTGGATTTAGGACATTCGGATAGTGCTAGGGTGTCCCTCAAGTCTGGGTTCATGGACAAGGGATCATTTTTTCGGTCAATTTTGGAAACTAGGGTTTTGCTCAGCAAGTGAATGTCCAATTTTTGCACATATGGGTCGACTTTGCAAATTCCTTGACCGTGAAGGTGTGGCTAGCATTCCCACATAACACATGCCTAAACACGCTTGCACAACCCACCAAAATCCCTTTTTGATGCATGGTTTCCATTCTATGCCCTGGGTAGGGATTCAACAGGTGTCCCTGAAAGGCTGTAGGAGGTGGGATTCAATGTGCCATAGAATCATGACCATTGCTCAGATCGACAAACCGTTAGCTCCATTGGATTCAAGACACTGTGATAGTGCTTGGGTGGCCCTCTAATATAGGTCCATGGACAAGGGATCATTTTTTCGGTCAATTTTGGAAACTAGGGTTTTGCTCAGTAAGTGAATGTCCAATTTCTGCACATATGGGTCGGCTTTGCAAATTCCTTGACTGTGAATGTGTGGCCAGCATTCCCACATGGAAACTACCTAAACATGCTTGCACAACCCACTGAAAGCCCTTTTGATGCATGGTTTCCACTCTGTGCCCCGGTTAGGGATTCAACGGGTGTCCTTAAAAGCCAGTAGGAGGTGGGATTCAATGTTCCATAGATTGATGACGGTTGCTCGGATCAATGAACCGTTGGCTCCATTGGATTGAGTACATAGGGATAGTGCTAGAGTGGCCCTCTACTCTGGGTCCATGGACAAGGGATCATTTTTTTTGTCAATTTTGGAAACTAGGGTTTTGCTCAGTAAGTGAATGTGAAATTTTTGCACATAAAGGTTAGCTTGAAGGCGGTTGTAGATCTTCTCCTCATCCAAGAGATGTGAGCATTTGTACGATGAAATTCAGGAGGAAACAATGCCATTACATCAGTAACCATGTAATGGAACATGTTTATGTTTCGAAACAAGTGGCCATTCTATTACTCCATTATTACAAAATATATATATCTTCACGCTACGAATGCTTTGAATAATACTCCATAAACATGAATTTATAAAACAACATTCAGAATAATACTTCTCTAATCAATTTAAACTATAATAAAATCACACATAACTTTCATCTCTTTCAAAGTTGTTACTTGAGGCCATTCATCAAATGCCATTTACATTAACAAAATGATAAAATAATGTGCAGGACATACATAATGTGCAGGATATAGTCATAACCATTATTTGAATCAACCTTATAATACTCGGATAATTTTAGGTTTGATGTGTATCCCATGTATTCGTTAGATGAAAGACATCATGCCAAACAATAATTTTATTTATGTAGATCACACTGGTGCATCACTTAAGTGTGTCAACTTCGTGCATCCTTTAAACGTTTGTTAGGTTGTTATGTGGGTAAGGTGCTTTTGTATTCCACCAAGTTGGATCAGATGGTTAGTTGTGCTAGGTGCTTATATGTATTAGACCTATGTTCCATCTTTTTGAATACAATTTGACATTGTTAATATAACATTGTATATGCACTTGGATTGTGGTAAAAAACAATTAAAATGTAAATTTTTGTCATTACGTAATATTGTAATTGTGCATTGTTCTCAAATTTATAACTGATATCTCCATGCAATTGTAAAATCTATAAAAAATTGGGAACATTACACCTAGAAACATTCTTCGCCACACATGTATAATCACACTTAAAAGGCTGAACCATGAATATCTCAAGATCCTTGATATGAAATATTTTTTATATCATGAAAGTTATAATACAAAAATAGAAGGCCTATCTATGGCATGTCAATGTACATGTATCAAAAACATATTTGATGTACATGTGCAAACAAAAATACATCTGTCCTGGACCACGCTCCTATACTCTAACTCTAGATTATACATAAAAATACATATTTGTCCTGGACTAACACATCAAAAATCTAACTTTCTCTTGTTTTTCCCGGACCCTGATGCTTTTCGGCTTTGTCTACGATCACTGTGCATCTCTGGCAACTGCAACTCAATGACAGGTAACTGAACTAGTACTGTCGATCAATAACAAAGTTTGAAAATTTAAAATATGACTCAATTGTAAATAAAAGAAAGACTCACTGCATCCGTCGGGGGTATAGGTGCCTCTGGTGTCAAGGGTATAGGTGCCTCTACTGTCCTCCACCTTGTAGAGAGCCTCTCTGCCATGCTTCTCTGCGAATAAAAAAAACTATGCCAATTATCTCAAGAATTATCAACATGCACATGAATGAGAAAGTACTAATCAATTATGTAAAAAAAATAACATCTCACTGAAGAAACCATATCTAGGGGATTACGCTGGGTCTCTTCAGTAGTAAGAGGAGTTGTAGGTTGAAAATCAACCTCATTTGCATGCACTAATGGACCAGGGTGTGGCTACATTCACCAAATGATTAAATAGTTAGACATCGTGCATGTCCATAAACAATACAAATGAAATGTACAATTACAAATATTCAAGTAGATGTACCTCAGTGTGACTTATCCCTATTGTAGATGCGACATTGACTGCGGCATCAAAAATCCCACTAAGGTCTGGCACGGATGACTCTACATCCTGATGCTGTAAACATGCAGAAATAACATTAAGAAAAACCACTTGTGAAGTGAATTCATAGCTAACCAACAACTGCCATTGGAAGTGTGTACATTACCATGGGATGAGTAGGTTGATCCTCATGCACACCTACTCTCTTTAAGGAAGAGGGACCTCATATGGTGTAAAAAACCCCCTTATCTATGTTTGGACTACGGGGATATCCAAACCAAAGAGGTGGTGCAGGGATCTGTGATGACGTATGCATTCATAAAGTGTTACCATAGTTATACATGGATTTGAATGGATGGAATAATATGTACTAAAAAAATAACATGCTGTAATGTACTTACCCCTTCTTGGGACATATCTCCACCATGGGAGTGACCGCTTCCATCAATTTCTTGCCCCTCTTCAGATGCTAATAGCATCTACAAGTTTAAAAATTATAAACATTAGCGATCTATAAAGGAGTTTACAGTAAGAAATTTAAATAATTCGAACAAGATTCAGTCATAACCCATGTACTTACATTCTTCAAGTAACCTTAAATTCCACCTTGGACTATGTCATTGATATCAACGTCTCCAGCATCACGTTCTAAGTGGGGTTCTTGCAACTTCAAAAATTATAAATATTAGACAATTTAATAAATTAATCAAGACTAACACATGCATTAACAAAATTATATGTAATAACACAATGACAAGTGTTTAAATATTACCTCAATGGTGGTTCTTTGGGCCTCGGGTACAACCACACCGGGTGCAGTACCACCTCCATGAGAGGTATCAATCTCCTGCAAGAGTAAATAATGCATATATTATGAATATTTTAATATGTTCCATATAGTATGGAAAAATTAAAAATTGAAAAATAATAGAGTTTTAAAACAATGTCCTTACCTGACCACTAGTCATCGTAGTGGTACCATGTCTTGGTCCAGGACCATAATAGGGTCCCCCACATGATGTGCAGACGTGTGGCTCGCTCTGAGGCACATATGATGTTGGTCTATCCCCACCAATAGATCTCCCTCCACCACTAGAAGCTGGTGGTTGTACACTAGAAGAGGAAGAGGGCACTCTCTGGTCAATAGGGGTCGTGTGTCAAGAGACCATCTTAGCTAGAGTAAAAAATGCCTCCTGTGTCTGGGAAACCATGTCATGTGAAGGAGGGATGTCTGCCCTCAGTAGCTGGGCATAGGGTGCAGGTATCTGTGGATTGGCACCTCTATGCCTAGCATGGGGTCAGTGTTGGGGCATCCCCCTACCAACTCCCTGGAAGCCCAACATGTCAAAATAGTTGACATGTTTCCCCATCACAAACTTTGCATACAATTTTTGGAGGAGGTACATCGGTACTTCCCTATTGTTATGAGGGGGATTGTCAAAAACCATGTACCGCCTATCCATCCAATTGTCTCTGATGGGTGCAAAGGTGCACCACTCAATAGAAATATGTGGCCTATTGATCTCCGAAATGTCATCCATCCCAGGCAGTCTAAACAATGAATAGATGTGTTGTTTTGTTATTTTGAGATTTTTTACCTTGTTGTAACTTGACCCATCAACATATTGTTGTCTTTTCCTCTCCCTATAAGATGCGATGCTATACAAAGCATCATTTGATCTTGCGATCATACCAACAACACAAAGAATCTGACAAGGAGCGGCGGAGCTCATCTCCACCCCTCTAAGCAGAACCAATCTCTCTCAAATGGGCAATAAACCTCAATATCTCTGCATTGTTATCCATAGTAGCCACTGCAATCATAAATAAAAATTAAATATCATTAGAAATATAAACACATGATATAATGACATATCTAAGCACTGAAAACTGTATAACTAATGACATATAAACTAAATCTATCATGTAAATTTAAAATTGATCTTGAATTTTACAGTAAAGAATAAACATTTAACATTTTTTCATTTCATATTTGTGTCTTAAATTCAAGTATTAATTCCAATTTTTAAGTACATGCATGTGTAAATAAAGTGTCTTGAGTGCATATGTTGATTGCGAAGCTCCTCTAGCTTATTTTAAGGCTCAGATTATGAAGTTTCGTCGAAATTGTGAGGTGTTGATTATTGCCTTTGCAGGACCAGCTCCCAGATTGCGGGTAGAGGCAACAACTAGACCCTAGAATAGGCGGCATAATGTGCTGTTGATGAATAAAATCCTAGTATAGGCAACGATTTTGTTAGATATGTAATTATTTGTTGTAGTGTGAAGTTTTTTGGACTCCAAAGTCTATTTAGTAGAACTTTATGGATTTTATGGTTGCAAGGGTTCCACTGGATTATATCATGTATGATAGTATGTGATTGGCATGTTTAATCAAATACATCAACCTACCTATGTATCTTCACGTTCATAGAGTCTATTGTTGAACTTTGTTGTCTTGACCTTAACCAAAAAGTACCCTTCGTTCAAGACGAAATATTTGTTAAAAGCACGGGAAGCTTCTATACCTTATTTTAACCCTTGGATTGGGAAGTTTCATCAAAACTAAAAGGTGTTTATTGATGTTCTTGGAAGAGCAACTTTGAGAAGTTTCATCAAAATTATAAGGTGTTTATTGATGTTCTTGGAAGAGCAACTTCGATATTTCGGATAGAGGCAAGGGATTTACCATGTTTGTTTATGTATTTTAGGGGAATATATGAATTCTACTTGATTTTTTTTTAGTTGTATATGCAAGCTTGCAACATAATTGACAAACTTTGCATATTTGTTAATTTTGGTTTGGATTCACAATAGTGAAGTTCATTTGTTTTTTATGAGTTAATTGGGGTTTTGGTTTACATTGGGCATGTAAATTACTTATGCAAACTTGCAATGTGTTTGACAAACTTTGCATATTTGTGGATTTTGGTATGGATTCACAAGGATCCTTGTGAATATGCATATGGAAATAGTGAAATTCATTTGTTTTTTTAGAGTTAATTGGGGTTTTGGTTTCCATTGGGCATGGGAATTTTGGTAAATAATCAAAATTATTTAATTTTTATCGTTAAATTGGGGAATTGGTTTCAATTGGCCAATTACATTGGGGTTCTTGTTTCCATTGGCTAATTCCATTGGGGTTTTTCTTTCAATTGGCCATAATTTAGTTTCATTTGGTTTAATTTTTCGATCTAGGGCAAATAAATTGATGAACAAAGAGAAAAAAACATGAAAAGAAATGAGGAAAATACCTCACAAATAGGAGGTTTATCCAAAGGTGGATATGGAGGGCTTTGCCACACCCAAAAATGAGTTTGCCTAGTCGAGATTTGATCCAACATTGTCCAATAGCCGCGCAATGAGGAGAAAAAGACAGCCTTGGCCTATTTGAAAAAAAAATAGGCTTTCCAAATCACGCCTCCGTTTTAGTGAACAAAATCGCACACGTGATTTTGTTCACTAAAACGGATGCGCGATTTGTTTTACTATCCTAGTTGGAATGCCTATTGGCAGCCTTGGGACTAGGCTTGGCAAGTTCGGGATTGCTTGGGATGATTTCTTTTTTTTGGATTAAGAGTGATTGACTTCACACCACCATTGCATCTAAAAGGTCCCTCAACTTCTTACACACACCCTGGAATCCTTATCCACCTTACCACTACCAGACCAGATATTTCTTATGTTGTTGGCATTCTTTCTAGATTCATGCACAAACCTTATGAAGGATATTTGTGTGCAACAAAAAAAATTCTAAGGTATCTGAAGAGGAATCAAGACTTTCAACACAAATACACTAAGGTAGAATACTTAAAACTCATTGGTACAATGATTTAGACTTCGATGGTGACAAAGAGAAAGGATTATCCACTTCTGGATATACAATGAGTCTTGGATCAACAACTATTTCGTGGAGATCACACAAACAATCAGTTCCTGCAGAGACAATAGAAGCAAAATATGTGGCAAGTGCAGAAGTAATGAAGTAGGTTGTGTGCCTCACAAAGATACTTGGATATTTGTAGGAGAAGCAAGAGAATTCCACTCCCTTATTGATCGACAACACTTCTACAATCAAGTTGGCTGAGAACCCCATATTCCATGATCAAACCAAGCACATCAACACAATATCATTTGATTTGACATCATGTAGAGGCCAAGACATTTCATTTACACTTCATTATAACATTGTTCCACAAATTGGCAAATTCTGGACACCTTGACCAAAGCACTTAGACGAGAAAAGTTTGAAAGATTTAGAACCATGCTCTGACTCCCAAAGACCCCTTCACATTAAGAAGAAGAACATTAGAAACCTAACCCTTGGATTATGGTTTCATAAATTAAATAAATAATGTAAATATAATACATACATATTAAAAAATACTTAAGAAAATAAAAAGGTTTTTTTTGGAATACTAAACTCAACCACTCGATATAATGTAATAGTAAATGTTTTGGGAATGAAATAAACAAAACTAGAGAGGTTTTTTTAGACCATGGGAACAGCAACCTCCCAAGGGTATATCCAACAGCCCGCAAGCCAGATATACCAGTAATTTGTGACTTAGCAGGGGTCGAGACGTCCCGAAACCCACCGGGGTGAGCCTCTATCCCAGGGGTCGCCTACCCTTCGAGCCTTGTCACAACGGGCCAAATGAACAACCCTACCCCTGGTTTTGAACCTATGACCTCCAAGGAGATAACACATATTCTTAACCATTAGGCCCAGTCATGATGTCCCAAACTAGAGAGTTATCCATAAAGCATTTTTTGAACAAAAGTATGGTAAGCCTACCCCTAAAGTTGTGGCAACCTAATCCCTCGAACACTCGAATAGCTACTTATTTCGCTTCTCCTAACAATAAACGACGCGTGTCCGAAAACATTTCTTGCTCGTCAAATTGAGATAGGTTGGCAATCATTGTGTTTCTTTATAATCTGTGGTTTTTAAGTTGTACATACAATTATAGCCTGTTACCATCTGTTCTACATCCTGATCCGACTATAAGCCATAAACGAGAGGCCAAGCAGAAAAAATCTCTAAACTACCAACGTACATGACCTAGTAGCAGCAAATCCATGCAAAAAATCTCTAAACTACCAACATACATGACCTAGTAGCAGCAAATCCATGCATAACTCGTCTTCCTAAAAAACTCCACTGCTGAAATCGTTCCTAAAATTATCTTATCTGGGAGTGAAATCTTTCATAGAAGTTACCCAAATCACACAGTAATGGTAATAGAAAAGCCCATACATATATGCGTTTCAAAACATAGACATCAAATGTAGTGTCTATTATAGTTTCCTTTCAGCTGTGCAATGAAACTGATCGAATTATGGATTGAATTTCTGACAAAGATATAGATTATTTATTTATGATAAATGCTGCATATAAATAGCATTGCAAATGGATACAAGTCACCGTAGAGAACTACCAAAGGTTAACGACTCACACACATTAAGGCTAATTGTTGGTACACACATGAGGATTACTCAAACCGCTCCCGAAGTTGCACTCTAATCTCTTATGGTCATTTTTTCGCTTTCTTTAAGGTTGTCTAAAACACACATTAAAAATGGTTGGAACTGCACTTTTCGCGCTTGTTTATATAAAAGATGGATTTTTAAATAACCATATCAATTGCATAGACCGTCATTGAGTGAGATTTTCGTAGTTATGATGCGGTACACTGTTTCATTTTTATCCAAAGAAATTCTTGGACCTCATATTTTACATTTTTTTTTTCTACCATTAAAAAATAATATGTTTTTTCTCATATTTACATTCTTTTTATTTAATGTTCCATATTTACACATAAATAGTTACAAAAATGTCTTTTTATTTAATGTTCCATATTTACACATAAATAGTTACAAAAATGTATGTAAAGAACAATAAACAACCAGAGTTTGAGTGGACCAATAGCTAAATAAAACACAATGCCAACTAGCTCACTAACTTGAAACACTAATCCTGAAGAAACCTCCAACGCTATTGGGCACGCACACTTCCAAAAATATGATTCAATATCATAGGATGCTAATAAACCTGGTAGAGGCATAAAAAAATCCACCCTTGCTTGATGGAATCTTTATAAACAATTAGCGATGAAAAGAAAATCAACTTACAAGAGACTATTTTCTACCAAATGTTATATAAATCATGAATCCATATATACTCTAAATCCCAAGTGAAGTTTGAGATACAGGCTACCAAGTGAAGTGTGAGATACAGGCTACCAGAGATACTTTTCAACTTGTTGACTAAAAAGTTGAATCCAATCCCTCCGAAAAGGCTTAGGAATTTCAATATTCATTTTATACTCATAATTGAATTAGCCACAATTAAAGGACTGTTAAAAAAAAGGAGAGATCATACACTTCATAGAGAACATGCCACTCTTTCCAA
Organism: Pseudotsuga menziesii; assembly: GCA_001517045.1. Taxonomy (NCBI): domain Eukaryota; kingdom Viridiplantae; phylum Streptophyta; class Pinopsida; order Pinales; family Pinaceae; genus Pseudotsuga; species Pseudotsuga menziesii. The sequence continues at coordinate 137,102 of LPNX010313744.1, forward strand.
TAATGAGTGGCTGAACCCCACACATCACCCTATAAAAAGATGTAAACCCTTCCTACTCAATCTACCAGACAAATGATAAGATACTCTATCACACATGAATCATAAACTCTCCAATTCAAAGTAGTATCACTGAATCTAAGATGTTGAATTCTCAAAATACCCAACCACTTACTTAGATGTAAAAATATTTTCTCAAATAACAAAATTAATCAAATCAATCCTTCCGAAATTGATCAAACCAATCCTCAATCCTCCATCATGTTTAGCCATAGTAAAAATATCCCATTACTACAGAGGCTACCCTTAGTCCCATACTTTTACCAGAAATAAACTTTCAAAATTTACTCAAGTTGTATTGAAGCCTATTGGAAAACAACTAGAACACATAATAATGCTTGCAGAATAATCCCACATTAAAACTTCCCGAACAAATCAAAAGCTCTTATGACGATAGGTATCCAACTTAATCTACAATCTCAACAAACACGAATCGATCCCATCATTGTTTTAAGGTTTAATGTAAGGTTTTTCCCATGCCTAGGGTTGAAATCTTTAGCAGGCAGAGAAGCTGCACACTAATCAATGATCACTAACTCAACGTTGAGAAACTTCTTTTGCTAGTTTTGACTTTCCATGTTGACTCAATGTCCATGCCAATCAGTTCATAACAAGCACACCAATCGATGATCACTAACTCAACGTTGTGAGCTAGCCTAGGTAAGTCCATTGCAAAGTAAGCTCTGCGAGGCCACCTGAAACCTGACAAATCCCATCACTACCAATAGTGCTGAGGAAAACACCCGCAGAGCTAGATCATGCACAGAACTAGATCATCCAGATCCTAATACATTTGAACATTAACAACAAAATAATAACCTATCCACCTGATCATTTGCACCAATCTGACGATCAAAGCTCTTTTTAAGTGATGGCAGTGCTCTGCTGGGCGTCGGATTGGTACAAATGGTCCGGTCGATAGGTTATTCCATTAACAACCATGAGCCATTACTCTCACCACCACCAACAACATTAGATATACTTAATTTTTAGTGATGCAATCATATCTAAACCTAAAATTAGTGTTGGTAAACTCAACTGACAAACTATGATTCATTATTAGGCGTGCTCTTCCATTAATAAGAGCAATAAAAACATGACAAAGACTCCACTGACAGCATAAGAAAAGTTGATTATAAATATTAGATAGCATTTGCACACAAACGTCTTAATATCGTATTTACAGGCCTGGAGCACTCTCTCCCGCAGGACAAGGTTGCTACGGGGAGCAAAAGAAAGCGGCACAACTCTTAAATTTGTGAACATATTGGCATTTTGTGAGAATCTCAATAGTTACTGGATTGTAATTCCCAAAAAATGGCCAGTAGTTTTACAGTACACATTCGTATATAAGGGACTGGAAGCTAGCAAAATATGGCTTAGAAACTGCAACGTAACTCTATTTATATAAGTGCTGATCGAAAGACGGCTCTTATAGTCAATTAGTAGTTTTGGTTCCATTCACATTTCCATGGGGGTGTCTGGGATCATGGTCGTGATTGGCACCCGAAGGAGGGTAGTCGAATGTGTTTCCCATCAAGCCATTGCCCTCCGCCAGTATCCTCCCCTCCTTTGCCATCTCAGCTTCCTGCAAACAATCAACACAATATCTCTATTTCTTTGTGGTTTATCATACAAAACTCTAATATTATAATCACCAACAAAACCAGTACTGCGCACCTCGGATTCCGTCATTCCACCGCCTTGAATTGACATCACTTTCCGGTTCACATCCTGGAGGTTAGTATCTGTAACAACCAGTTAGAACGAATATGTTAAATGTTTTATAAGAAAAGCAGCCTATTGGCATAAATGTTTTGTTGTTTTATGTATGCATGCATGCATTATTCAGTCTTTGCGGGCGTACCTAATAGCAAAGCTGCGCGGGGCGCTCTATTGATTGCCTCCATGCATCCCACAAGACAGAGCAAAACTAAAACTAACAACCAGCACTGAATTCTCTTTACGAAAGCCATGCTGATTCGATGCTATGCTTCGCTTTCCGATTTATGAATGAAGAAACCCTAGAGAGCAGGGCAATAAATAGAGAGAGGCTGTGGTGGGGGAGAGAGCCACGAATCACAAATGCACCTATCAAGCATCCTAAGCGCTGGATTGGTTCCGAAACCCAAATATAAATGCAATCATAGATGTTCAAGGACATGAAATGCTACATAACAATTGTGCTGCAAATATTTTTTCGCATTATCCTAGAACTGAGAACCCTAAAGGGACACGTCTCTATGCCCCTGTTTCGATTAGATTTTATCCAAAAGATTGGGTGGCTACCTTTGAAAAACCAATGGGAACGCGATATATTGCTCAGATGGAAATTATTTGTCACGGTTCAATTATTCGGTGTAATAATTATTGTCCATTACCAGTCAATGCAAGATGTAGAGTCCACTGACAAGCTTGGTGAGTTGGCCCTACCACCATGAAGATGTGGTCCGTTGGCAGTTGGCACTGCTAATTTACTGTGTATGCTTCAGTCACTCATTCATCTATGTTGTTTGCCAACGTTTATAGGTATATATTTTAAATACACAGTTACTGCCATGACCATATTCTATATTTCCAACAAGATTACATTACAATGTGAAAAAACAGCCTGTAACCTAAACAAAACATGAGCATTGTCATCCACCTCCTCTCACTATGTGGTTCTATTTATTATAGTTCCGTTCAATATGTTGGTTATCCTTATTACTTGTTGAAAAATCTTAACAAAATAGAATTTTCACTGCCTTACATTATTTAAGTGGCAATAATCTACGGGAGTCTAAAACATAGTACATGACAATCATTACATTATTTAAGTGGCAATGGTCTACGGGAGTCTAAAACATAGTACATGACAATCATCATAAGTGTTAATTTTATAATTATATTTATAATGAATACAACATAGTACATGACAATCGTCATAATTCTTAAAACATACATAGTACATGACAATCATCATAAGTGTTAATCTTATAATTATATTTATAATGAATACAACATAGTACATGACAATCATCATACTTCTTAATCTAATAAGAGGTTACACAATTTGCATTTTTGATATAAGTTGATAGCAATGTTGATATGTTGGTGGGATAGTTATGATGTTTTTTATATTTTTAATTTTTATTGGATTTATTAAAAAACTAAAATTATTATTTTTATTGAGTAATCTTATTTTCAATTGAAAATATGTCAAGACTTACTATTTGGAAAAATTAAATGTATTGCTAGAATTACATTTCTAGTCAAATCAGTAAAAAATTAATACATAATATGGCTAGAATTACATGTCTAGTCAAATCGTTATAAAGTTAATAAGTAGAAATTCAAGTGCCATGTCACTCTACCTAAGCTATATCCAATCTTATTAATATATGATGTAAGTAAAAAAAACTCATATTTAACTTAATAATTTAATATATAAAACCAAAAAAAAGTGCATGTCATTTTATTATATTTTTACTTTAATATATATTTTTTACTTTAATATATATATATTAGTTCATTTAATAGTTCAAGTCTACATTTTATTTACACTATCTTTAAAATTTATAGAATAGGATAACAATGTACATTGTGTACCAAATATTTTTCCATAAACTTAATCTATATAAAACTTAGTGGTGTTGATATATTTTGTAATCATAAATAATTACTTTTATATTAAATTAATTAAAAATTTCATTGTTTTACTAATAATTTATATATTAATAATAATAATAACAGTGGTAAGATAATAGTGTAGATTGTGTACCAAGTATTTTTCATAAACATAATCTATATAAAACTTAGTGGTGCTGATATATTTTGTAGTCATAAATAAATATTTTTATATTAAATTAATTATTTTTTATTAATAGTTTTTGTGTTAATAATAATAATAATAATAGCACTAGTAAGAATAGTTTTGGAGACAAAACATTTCCAATGTAATCTATAATTTTTCGTCAATTTGCAGTTATAAATTATGGATTTTTTTGTTTATTTTAATTGACAAAATCATAAACATGTAGGAAAACAAAAAAAATAGTCATGTTACTAAGAAACATATTGAAACTTCAATATTATTTTTTTTGTTTATTTTAATAAGAATATGGTTAATATTTTCACTAAATATGTAGGCAAACATAAAAACTAAAATATAGAAATATGGTAGGTATCACAAAGAATGAATTTATACACTATGGGAAAGTGATTGAAATAAATAGGGTAATACAATGTTGTAGTGTTCTTATTTAGTTGGGAGTATGGCAAACAAATATAAAGAATTTAATATATAACTACCAATAAGATAGAACAAAAGTGGATAATTAATTGTTAAATGAAAAATGCAATAAATAAAATATTTATTGTTCAAATAATGCATATATTGAGATATTATTATTATTATTATTATTATTATTATTTTACATAATAATAAATATGGGTGACTCATTAAAGATTTTTTTTTTCTCTTTTGGTGTCAATTTATTAATTGCTACAATTTCACATCTTAAAATTTGGATTTAATAAGTTATTGAAGAAAATGTGTGGCTTTTTATAATGTCATAATTTAAACTTAAATGAATTGCTTCTTTTCCAATAGTAGAAGACAATGGGTGTGAAAAGAGTTATGAGCACAAAAACATTTAGGATTGTTGGAATTTCCATAGAATATCAATATTAACATAATTGAAAACAAATTTGATTGAATATGATGTCATGAATATGTGTCATCCTCTTGAACCAATACAACTTAAGAGTTGAAGTCAACACCAAAAATCACTTGAAACAAATGTGTTAAAAATGCATTGTAGACATGGATTGCATTTTGTTTATGTGTGTGCACACAAAAGTGTTAAGGCTTTATAAAGAATATACTTCATGCTTATTTTATGAAGTTCCAATCTAGAGAGGTGGTTATACCTAAAAGTCCTAAAAAAATGATTAAACCTTCAAAAACACAAAATTTGTTGAATCTCATGCCTATCAGTGTATTGGATTTTTAATTTGATTAGATATTTCTATTTTTTTAATAATTAAAATACCATGCATACCTAAATTTTATAATTTTGTCAATTCAAATAAACAAAAAAATCCATAATTCATAGCTACAAAATAACCTATGTAGAAAAACAAAAATATTAGCCATGTTATTAAGAAACACATTGAAACTCCAATATCAATTTTTTTTTGTTTATATTAATAAGAAAATGGCTAAAATTTTCACTCAATATGTAGGACAAAAAAAAAAATTAAAACATACAAATACTGTAGGTATCATAAAGAATGAATTTCTCCATTATGAGAAAGTGATAGAAATAAATAGTGTAATATAATGTTGTCAAGTTCTTATTGAGTTGGGAGCATTTCCAACAAATATAAATAATTTAAGAATTAACTAAGAATAAGATAATAAAAAAAAGCGGATAATTAAATCTCGAATGAAAATGCAATAAATAAAATATTTATTGTTCAAATAATGCATGATTTTTTTTGGGACTAAATCTTGGATGATAAGTAGAATTGTTTTCCATTTTAATTGACTTTTGATTTTTGCACATGATATAGATATTGGAACTCCTTTCCTTTCTTCCATGTCTTCAAGAATTTACCATAGAAAAATATTCATAGGTAGCACTATAGAATGTGTTGTACCTGGATTCAAGTGATGACAAACAAACAAACAACTGGTTATTTTATGCTATTAAAATACACAATCTTGGATCCTATAGTGAATTAATATTTAGTGGTCTATTTTCTATAATATAGATCCCCTTCCAAATCAGAATCTTAGTGACATGTCAACTAAACATTTAGATAATTTGTCTATCCAACATAAAATTTAATAATTCCTTGTAGGTATCCAATGAATCTCTTTGTTTCTTTCAAACGGATCACATGTAGGTTAGCCATGAACTATCTAAGTATGCTAAATAAATATGCAATATTAAGTCTTGTTGTGGTTAAGTAATCTAATCTTCTCATATTTTTTTTATACAAACTACCATTTAACTATTTGATATCATTATCAATGTAAACCTTAATATTATGTTCTATTGAAGTAAACACTCATTTACACAAACTAAACTAAACTTATATTAAAAATTCTAATAAGTTCCTTTCCGTACTTTCTTTAAAAAATAAATGTCTTACCATATTCCATCCATACCTCAATGCCTAAAATATAATACCCATTTTTAAGATTCTTTATTACAAATTCTTATGATATTTTTCTTTTGATTTCATTAATGAAACTTATATCACTCCCTATTATGATTAACTCAATGCCTAAAATATAATACCCATTTTTAAGATTCTTTATTACAAATTCTTATGATAGTTTTCTTTTGATTTCATTAATGAAACTTATATCACTCCCTATTATGATTAAATCGTGAAGCATGTAATGAAATCAAAGAAATATTCCTATGGTGATGTTTCTTTACATAAATACATGGATAACTCTCGGAAGAAGTTGTCAATTTTTCAAGAAAAAAAAATTGTAAAAAGAGAAGGTGTCAATTTTTTTATATGGTGATTTTGTAAAATGTGTATATAGTTATTTAAAAAAAAATATTAATTTTTTCATGCCTTGATCTTGTAAAATGTTTAAGACCATATAGTATTTATTTATGTTGCATACAAAAGGTTCCTTTCTTGAAAATTATTTCTAAGTGAACATGATATTCTTCTTAATTAATTCACCATTTAAGAATGCTAAATAAGTATGACTCAGATGTATGTTCCAATTCTTCTTTGTAAACAATGCACTCATGAATCTAATATTGTTCATTTTAGCTAAAAGTGAAAATACATCCTCATAATCTATTCTTTGATTTTCTAAATAGAATTACATCGTCATAATCTATTCTTTGATTTTGTGAATAGAATTTCATAGTTAGTCTAGCTTTAAACTTACTTTTATTACCATAATAATTGAACATATACTTAAAGAATCACTTTGAGTCCATGGGAACCTTATTTTTAGTCCATTCCATTAGTGCACAAGTGCCAATTTTCACTATAGAATGACATTCTTCTTGCATAGAATCAATCTATTCATGGTGATCCTCAATTTTTTCAAAATGTCATGGTTCATTAAATCTCATAACTTGAAAAATTAAACCATAATCATTATACCTTGTAAGGGTCTTGAATTCCCTTATTGATCTTCTTAATGTATTATTATTTAATAGATTTGTGAGTTTACTTAATGTCTTCTTGTTGGTTTGATCATTAATAACTTGAAAGTCAACTTGAAACGTTAAACCATAATCATTATACCTTGTAAGGGTCTTGAATTCTCTTATTGATCTTCTTAATGTATTATTATTTAATAGAGTTGTGACTTTACTCAGTGTCTTCTTGTTGGTTTGATCATTAACAGCTTGATGACTTTCATCTTCTTCCTCTGTCGTGATCACTTTAATACCTTTCTTGAATACATAGCTTAGTGTCTTCTTGTTGGTTTGATCATTAATAGATTCACGAATTTCATCTTCTTCCTCTCTTGTGATGACTTTAATACCTTTCTTGAATAAATTATGTGAGTCATGTACATCCTCTTTATGATGGTCATCAACATATTCATTATAAATCACATATTTCATGAAAAAAATGAGTAACTAGATTACACATGTTATAGGTTTTATAATGAGGACAATAACTAATGAAAATGCATTTAAGTACTTTTGCATCAAGTTTCCTTTTGATTTATTTTGGAATATGAGAATTTTTTTTAGAACCAAATATTCTTATATTATTCACTAATGGTTTGGAACCAGTGAAACATTCATAAAGTAATTTGATTTTTAAAAATAATTTTCAATGGACTCATATTTTGAAGTACATAGTTGTATATATAGTGTGTTATGTACCCAACATAAAATTTAGTCCATACACAAGAGAATTTCACTAATAAAATGAATACTTGAAATATTCAATAAACTCCGATCTTATTAATATTAACTGATTATTTTGATGGGATTAACCAACCCTGGTCACTTGCCTCTTAAAGGGGGATTCCTTTTAATGAGCTAATACTCCAATTACATTAATTCTTCTTCACACACATAAGGAGGAATCTATCATTTTTTAAATATTCTCCATATAATATTAACCTAGTATTTGTTCTTTAGTGAGGTCCCATTACATTTATTTACTAACTTGGTGGGTCTACTTTATATTGAATCTCATCCACTCTTGGATTGATGACATTGTAAGCCCCCTGATAACACCCTAAGTAGTCACTCATAACAATATACCCCCCTTAGGAAGGTGCCATCCTTGTCACCTTGTTTAGGATCCCATGGTAGAATGAGAATTTCCATGTTGAAGTAGGAACCAAGGTCCCATGGACTAGTGTGAGCCATCCTACTGATGCACTTCAAAAAATTCATAAGTAATCATTGGTACCATGTATCAATGCTAATGGAAAATATGTAGTACTATGAGGGAATTAGCAAAAAACTCAAGGCTAATGCCCATGTGTTCTAGCTAGCACCATATCTCTGAAACTGAAGTAACACAAACTATTGAGAATTGTGTGTCACATTCCCCTAATAGTCATGTACATTGATATACAAATATATAACCACAATAATTGAGTCCTCTTAAGAGTATGCCAATGACGGGTCTGCAAAAGAAGCTTACTAGAATTTCAGAGGAACCACCTATTGATGTCCTTTTTCCACAACCTTATTTTCATATGTACGAGAGATGAATCAAACTAGATATAGAAATACTCATCATCCTAAAAGTTTCTGTTATGGAGAGAAACTTCCTATGGCTTTGGGTAGACCCCAGTAGACTGAATGACACTAGAAATCAATCCACTTCAATATGAAAGAGAGATAAATGCCGCTAACACTAAGGGATACATAACATACCTTATTTTGGATGGTTGTAATAGATCCCCATTGAGATTTTCAACCATGCTTGTACCTACAATTCATCCTCAATAACAATGAACCAAAAAAGCATGATATGTTAAGTGTTAGGCCTACTCTAGCATATATAAATCCAACATGTATAGTCAAATACAACTACGTCCATGGATACAAATATTCATAGTCATACACATGTAATGGACGAGAAACATATATTTATATCAATAATGAACCGAGATAATAGTTACAAACTCTATCGACACCTCGTCGAAATGGAGAAACCGAGTCCTCCACCTGGGCCTCCACCACTTCAATCCTCCATTTCAATGGAAAGCTGATAAGATAATGGCAAGCTTGGGAAGAGTAGTAATTTGTGCTCAAAAGGAAAAGGGGATGCAGACTCAAGCATATATGAATGGGGCAACAATGAACTATAGTTTCCTTGCTATCTAATGTTCACTTCTATAATGCATCCAAGAGGCTCAATATATATCCCTTCAATAGGAAGTGAAGGGTCGAGTCGGAGTGTTTCTAGGAATATGGAAGGCCAAGAGTCAAGTTATTCGGGACTCATTTAGGAAAACTCCAAATGTTTTTATTTTTATGCATATTTCTCGATGTACATAGGATACATTGAAAAAAGATGCATGTACACACGGTTTTAAGCTAAAACTCGCGTATGGCAATAAATAGGTGTCTTTTAAGGGATTTATTAAATCATCAAAGTATATTTCAAGCAAGGGGGGTCCAAAGAGTCTGCAGAGGGACATGGAAGGCCATAAAAGTGTGATCTACCAAGAGTGGTAAAATAAGCTATAACATATGCCCCTTAATGTGTGAGGTCAAAGGGATAACATGATGGCCTTAATAAATTATATCCATACCATAAGTGGAGTAATGAAAACCCAGGTGGAAGAACCAAACTACTCATCAATAAAATACAATGATAAATCTCGGCATGTGACTGCAAATATACAATGTATCAGTCCCGAATGCATAAGAGTACAATGGTCATGAATATGCATAATAGACATATGTCACATGTGATCATCTCCACGTACAACATATAGTGAACAAGATCTCCATCATGGATGATATTTGATAATACACTGGAATCTAGGCATGAGAGTTGACATCTCATTAATATTGGCACAATCAAGGAGGTAGCACATGTGGAATGCCACCCAGCTCGGAGGTCTTCTACGCAAAACATTATTGGTACATGTATTATCATGCGAATAAAGGTGTCTAGTTCGAACATGATGGACCATCATTAGATTACCCGTCATTAATGTATACCATTAACAGACGTGAGATATCCCACCGATAATGATAATGGGAATCAAGGTACAGATTGCAATCCAACAAGTGTGAATAGATGTGTTGAGGCCAAACACTTGGAATAATCCATTGATCAGGGGACATTGATGTATTCCCCAAACTGTCGATGGTGAGAGAACCTACCATTGATGACTGGAAGTCTTAATGCACTCAATGGACTCTAGATTCCTATTCCAAAATAGATGATCTGAAGTTGATGGAATGGAATATGCTAGAAGAAGGGCATTAAGGAATCCCGCATCAACCAAAACGTTGTAATCAGAAAAACTAGATAATTTGGAAGAACTCAGACGAACAAGATGCACATGAACCAGTAAATTTATCAGGAATGGCCGATATGAAAAGACAAGATAACTGAGAAATCACTGACTCAGGCTAAATAGTCCTTTGAACAAGAGCATACGAAAGATGGTGACCGACATGCATCATATACTCGACATGCAAACTAGGACAACTCTACGACACAGGAGGCATCTACAGAGGCTCCATATCGACTGGAAGCATAACCAGTCGGTGGAGGAAACTCATAATAAGGTGTACAAATCCTAAAGTCATACTAATAACCCAACCAATGGATGGAATATACATTTCTATGTTTGATGGAATATCATTTCCCGTCCAAATTTTTATGTTTTTTAATTTTTTTGGACTTTTTCATATTAAGAAGCTTGAAAAAGAATAAAAGTGCTTATAGTACATATCTAGGAGGAGACGAGTGTCACAGAAAAGAAAACAAGTTCCAAGCAGTGGAACATACCTATGCTCAATGCAAGAAAGCATGTGTAGGATAAGGACACTCATGGGGATGTCTCCTCCCGGTAAGGGATGATCAAACTGCAAAATATATATAAAAAGCTCTTCTTAGCTAGGATTAAGACAAGCTCGGGATATATGGCTTATAAATCTAAAGCGGAGAGTCGACATAAAGCTTAATAAGGAAATAAAATGCATGAAATGCAATTACAACTTGATATATAAATGAGAGTCCTTGTGGAAGATGGCTATCATAAAATTCAAGAGAGATATGAGGTTCTTGCACAAAGATATGGCGTGACTACAAGGGACTCCCAAAACTAAGGGAAGAATCTTGGAATGGGTACCAAATGACAAAGCATGATCTGACTAGGGTTCCCATGAATAGGAAAGCTCTACCACCTACGTAATGCCACGTATAGTAGAAGTGTGATGGTTCTGTAACATTACAAAGTGTGTTTGTACATATAGTTAAGGCGACATGGTCATAAGGAGATGCATAATGCAAATAGAAATGTGATCCTATCCTATGTGCCAGTTCAGAATTATACATGTAATAGAAACGAACAAGTCAAGACCTTGGAAAAATTACACTCGAATTAAGTCCCTAAACCACAATATTAGGCCAAAACAGTTCAAAAAGAGTTAATAAGGGTCAAAACTATAGGCTAGTGGGTAAAAATTTCAAAAGGAATTTTATAAATAGTAAAAAATTCATTTTTCACCATACCATTTTGACTTTTCACCACACATAGTGCATTGAAGCCCTTTTGAACCACAAAATTCAAACACCAATTCCGAGAGCTAGGGGAAATGGAATCGGGAACGGTCAGAGCTAGGTAAATCCTCATCCCACTATCAATCTTTTTAGTGTTTTTATTTCAATTATTTAAGGGTGTATTTTTAAGTTTGGAGCACCCCTACTTGGGCATCCTGACCCACGCTAGTCAGAGATCATTGGGCCACATATACGAATGGGTATACACCAAAAAAGAAGCAATTTCTGTGTATATGCATGACCTTCAACATAAAAAGTCATGTATATGTGCACACATACCCAAAACTATGGAAAATTCTCATTAAATCTTGTGTTTTCTTGGAAGGATGGTGCTAGAATGGTGAGAACGTGAACATGAGGATGTGGATAGAGTAGTACAAGGTGACATGGTTTCTCAACAAGAATTAATAGCATGTGGTTTATACAATTTTTGGCATCTTGGGAGCTTGAGGGCTCAACCAAGACTTTTTCAGATGCTCGTAAACTATTGGGACTCGGATACAAAGGCATTTAAGATTTATGAGATGCCCCTAAGACTCAAGGTCAAGGACGTGTATTTGATCACTAGACTATCCCGCCGAGGCGAGGTAGTGAACTTGTGGGATAGAAGGGTGGGAGGTGGACTCACCATCGAGGAATACATTTCCGTATACTGGAATCCAGACACTGAGAAGGTTGGAAGTCAAGTTTCGATAAACTCTATTCAGAGTCTCATCATCAAGGTCATAGTGATAGTGCTAGCCATGATAACAAGATCAACATATCTACATTAGGTTTCCAGTCCTATGATGTTCTATGTGGATGAGTGTATGATACATACCATATATGACTGGAGTACATCCTTGTTGAGCAACATGAAGCAACAACTGACTGATTGCAAGATGGACAGGATGAGGAACTTTAGGTTCACCAGCATACTCAGTACTTTTTTCTTCAAGCGAGTATCGGGCCTTAGTTCAAGAGTTCAGATTCCTCCACATGGTCTATGGGATCTAGCTCACACTCCCTGGGTGGGTGTGATGTGACGGTTAGGGGAAGGACATGTAGCTACACCCTAGCAATCTGGATTTTACCACTAGTGGCAGAGACAAATCATGGCCATAGATGACTATCCCTATGCAGGGATAGACTTCTTCGGTGATCTAGATATGCCTATACCACAAGGTGCAGCATATGGAGACATGGGTAAAAAATCTTGAATTCATTTTTATTTTCTGAAATATTTGATTTTTTTTAATTTTTTGATATAATGAAATCAAAAAACATGTTTTTGGTGGTGTCATGTACTAATATTGATCATGCACATGCATATGCGCGTCCTAGATGGTCAGATGGCTTCCCTCGACATTTTCGGAGGGGAAGGGGTTATGATATCCAGGGTGCATATGTGGAACGTACTCTCCATATCATACACACAAAATTCATCTGTTTGACACACATGGTGCCTATGGTGCAAGTCTAGTACCTTCCCGAGGCAATGCAGAGGAAGGTGGTAGGAGTAACTCATGCATGGGTTCGATTATTCAGACAATTGGACAATGACGTTGTTTGTTTTCATGATCAACACCCTAGTTCGTTGGCATAGAGGCCTAGATATTCATTTTTTATCGACCGTGTAGTGTTTTTTTGGGGGCTTAGAGCCCCAATTTTGTACCATGACATTTTTTGTACTATGACACCGTTTTTGGACTATATTTTGAAATGAAAAGGCTTATAGTGATCAATTTATTATATTACATGTGTATTTTAAATTTGAATGTGATGTGTATGCTTCATTATTAATCTAACAAATTCTAGTCTAAAACGTAATTTGCATAAAAATCAGTGACATGATTGTCGATCCTAAGAATGTGAATGTATGTTATGTGTTCAAATTGTTGTTCTAACAACCTTACATGCAAGAATATTCATAATAAAGTTGGATCTAATACGATACATGCCATTTAACTATGATACCACCAACTGCGAGTCAAGACGTGCCTCAAGTGATCGAATACCATGTGAGATGGAATCACATAGTAGCTTGATCATGGCACTATATTCAGCAACATTGTTGGATGATAGTCAGAGACATACACTCCCAAAAGACACAACATGACCCATAGACGTATAGATAACCCAAGAAACCAAATCTGACTTATGGGTGTGGCAGCTAGCACTGTCAGCCTATCCTACATATATCGAAGACTCCTTTGACATCTGTCACAACAAAGGGAAGCATGTCAACAAACCAAATCACTAGAAGGGGACCGAAACTAAACTATACAACTGTACAATAATATACAAAGTATTAGTGTCAGCTGAGAATTATGCATAGTAATTTTTAATATAGAGCCCTTTTTTAGGCTCTGCCAAGGTAGTCCCTTCATAATCCACTAACTCATAAGATCCCTTCTCTAACACTCGTTTAACCGCGTATGTCCCATGCCACATGGTGTTGAACTTACTCACCCCTAACAGTTCATTAGCTTGGTCATATAAAAGAACCAAGTCACCTTCAATAAATCTCCTGGGATGGATAGACTTATCATACTTAACCTTAACACGATGTTTGTTCACTTCAAGAGCCACTAAGGCATCCCGACGCTGCTCATCGAGGTGCTCTAACTGGATGAGACGTTCTTCTAAGTAAGAAGTCTCTAGTAATATTTCTACAGCTAGATTCAAATAAGGAATCTTGCATTCAATCAACAATATCGATTCCACCCCATGCTCTAATTGATATGGAGAAAAATCGGTGGCAGTATTAATGGCGGTTCGAGAAGCCCACAAAGAAGGGTAAAGCATAATATTCCAATTATTCTTTCTTCGAGTGACGGTTCTTTGCAGAATGGACTTAAGGTATTTTTTTACAGCTTCGAGCTATCCATTTGATTCAGGGTAATAAGAAGAGGAATACTCTTTCTTATACCCAAATTGGGAAGATAAATCATCCATCATCCTAGTTTGAAAGTGCCTGCCATGGTCCGTGACAAGCTCTCTCAGGATTCCAAACCGAGTAATAATCTGATTGAACATAAAGTGAACGGTCCTATCACCATCGGATCTGATAGTAGGTATAGCCTCTTCCCATTTCATGAAGTAATCTACGACCATAATGATGTGATGATCCCCCCCAGCCGAAGCTGGGTTGCAATCCATAAAATCAACCCCCCACTTTGTGAAGGGACTGACAGTGATAATAGGGTGCAATGAGGTAGGATGTGAATGAATTTTCCATGCAAACACCTGACAAGGGTGTCACTGCTTGACCATATTAACACAATTCTTAAAGATTAACGACCAGTAATAACCCACTCTCAATATTTTTTGGGCCATAGCAAGCCCAGATAAATGACCACCACATGCCTCACCATGACAATCATTAAGCACAGCCTTGGCCTCCTCATGAGTCAAATATCGATGCAAAATGGAATCCACCCCACAGAGATACAAAGTGTCATCGATAATGTGGTAGTTCTTAGCAATGTTTCATAAACATCGATGCTCATCATGTGAGAGGTGAGGAGGGACCTTCAAAGTCTGTAAATAAACGATAATATCACCATACCAAGGTTCACAGTTGAGATGAGGAAGGTATGCTTGTCAACAAAAGAATCTTCATGAACCTCAACTTCATCCAAACTAGGAAAATATGACATGAGCTCCCTAAAGACCAATGATTTATTTGATTTTTCCGAAAAAAATCTTGCAAGATAGCAATCCACTTATTATATTTTACCCCTATCATCCATTTGGTTAGGACGAATTGAAATGGATTGATATGAGCCACAACCATAGTTTGGTGAAGGAGTATATAATGTCTCAACCATTGAACCACATGAACAATAGCTAAGGCTAGCTTCTTAACATGAGTGTAACCAATTTCGATGTCAATAAGGTTTTGGCTAAGATAGTAGTCTACGTGCTCTTGGAGCTCATCCTCCTCTTGAACTGAAACCATTCCAGTCGTGTTTTGAGATGCAACCATGTATAAAAAGAAATCATGGCTATAGTCGAGTGAACTAAGCATGGGGGCCGATGCCAAATATTTCTTCAATGCATTGAAAGACTCCTGGGATCACTCATCCCAGATAAAAGGAGTCTCTTTCTTCAAAAGGTGGATGAAACCCTTGTTCAGATTGGAAAAATTGAAAACAAACCTCCGTAAGAAGTTAGCCATCCCTTTCAAACTCTGAATGTGTCTAATAATGCATGAAGGAGACAATCGAAGTATTTCCTCAACCTTAGAGGATCGACCCTAATCCCCTCCTTAGAAATGATGAATCCAAATAACTAACCTAATTTCACACAAAAGATGCACTTCTGAGGGTTCAAATGAATTTGATAATGATGACATCGTTCAAAAACCAAGCGCAGATGATCTGGATGACCCACTCTCAAACGAGAGTGAGGAGATAAATCTTCCAGATAGAGTTCAATGATCCGCTTAAGGTCATGGAAGGAAAAGGGCATCACCCATTGAAATGTAGCTTCATCATTTTTAAGGACGAAGGGCATTTTTCGGTATGTAAAAGTGCCACAAGGAAAAATGAAATTTTTCTTGTATTGGTCCTTAGGTTTTATTTGAATATGATTGTATCTTGAAAAACCTTCCATGAACGAAAACACCTCACTTCCCACACACTCATCCAAAATATGATCAATGAATGGTGTGGGAAAGTTATCTTTAGGACAAGACTTATTCAGGTTTCTAAATTCAGTACATACTTGGATGGTTCCCTACTTCATATCAACCAGAATGGGATTGGATACC
The DNA here is from genome assembly GCA_001517045.1 of Pseudotsuga menziesii. Taxonomy (NCBI): domain Eukaryota; kingdom Viridiplantae; phylum Streptophyta; class Pinopsida; order Pinales; family Pinaceae; genus Pseudotsuga; species Pseudotsuga menziesii. The sequence continues at coordinate 153,666 of LPNX010313744.1, forward strand.
CATTTAGTCAAGGGAACTAGATAGATAAATCCTTCCTTGAGCAGCTTCTCTATGTATGCCTTAATGGAAGGATCCTTACGAGGATTCATCGCATAAATGCTATCGAACATGCCTAGCATCAAGGTAAGTTCTAATCTCATGTTCGACAATCTAAGGGTCAATTCTTGGAATCTCATCATACGACCAAGAAAAGACATCACAAAATTTTTAAAAATCTTAGTGTATGCCTGAATCTCATCAGGAGAACAATCTCTCCCAATGTAAACGTTCTCAACCTTACTAGGAGTTCAATAAATGTTGATAGGAATAGTAGGTGACAAATTAGCCATGTTCCCTTTGACATATATACCATGAGTGCCTAATGGGATCACAATACTTCCAGCCTTCTTACTAAGGGTCATCCTAATGTCATCACACTTGGCTTGTTCAAGCTCTGGGAGGAAGTAAGAGAGATGGTATGAATATTCCCAAGGTCATTCCAAACCATTCATGGCTTCTAGAATCGATTCATCCGAAGGGAAAAAATCATCGAAGCAATCATGTGAGCGCAATGACACAACTATCGAAGCAGGAAGTGCAAAAGTGTCCTCCTCCTCCATTCGTGAAGAGGAAGGACTAGGGTCTATAATGGGATCAAGAGTAGATTGATAAACAATCTCCGCTACATAAAACGACATCTTCATCTTGGAGGGTCTAGGATCTTCATCCGAAGTGCTCGAAGATGAGAGATTCCAAGGGTCCTCCATATACATAGTGCGAAATGGGACCAAACTTGACGACAACAATTCGTTACCAAGAGTGGAACTTATATTAAGGATTGGTGCGGAAATATTAAAAATTCCCATCAAAGACAGATACATTGCAACACCAACATTCTCAGTTACAGGTTGAGAATTATCAATAACCAGGATGGTGGATCAAATGACTATTGTTCGATCGTGAAAATCCTATCTTCAAAAGGGAATCAAATCAAATGGAATATGGAAGACACGACCGCTCTCATATTGTAAATCCAATTATGGCCTAGTAAAATATTGTAGTCAAGGGGCACATCAATCACCTCGACCTCGATGGACACGGCCTTCCATCCCAATTGGACTTGAAGAGAAGGAATAATACCATGTGGTCGAAAATAACATCCATCAAAGGGAGTCAACATGGTCCCAGATTTTGACAATGGGTGTGACCCAAGACCTTTCCAACAGGTTAGAAACATCACAGAATATGCAACACCTTCATATATTGATGTACATTTGACCATGTTGTTCATACATTCCGCATGGACTATGAAATCCACATGGTAAGGAAAGCGAGGATGGACCTCATGGGTTTCAAATATAATCACTTTGCAACCATCCCAAGGGAAATTAATAAGGCATTTCTCTGTGAAGGGAAAGTTTGAAGGACTTCAAGAGCTACCATCGTACAAGGAGTCTAACTCAAATCCTTGAAAATAGAATAGTGTTGGGTGGCTCAAGCATTAGGATTGTGCCTCGAGCACTTTAGGAATCCTTTAGGAATGCAAGGTATACCTTCAGTTTTGTCAATATGCAAAGGAACCTCGGTAGGTGGAGGTTATTTCCCCACATTGGGTTGCAATGAACCATAATCTTTAGCAAATGTCACAACATTAGGAGTCGACATCATGTTGATGCAACCGTGGCCACCTTTGGCATTTGATGGGTTTTGATTCCCTCCACAATCACTTATGGAGTCCACGCTCCTCAAATTCATATTTTGATTATGTGATAAAGGATCTGTTAACACAACTAGGCTCTATGCAATGAATTTCAAGGCCTCATCGATATGAGGGCACAAGTAAGTGAGGTGATATCCTCCACAAAGCTTGCAAGGAAACTTAATATTACATTAAGACTTTCTGTCCCCCTCAGCATCACTACTGTTATTGTCATTGTTAAAATTCTTGTTCCTATTCCCACCTCTACGATTATTTCTTCCCTTTTTATTATTCCGTCTGGGATGGTAGTTACCCTTCTGGTCTGACGAATGTACCAAGATCACATCCTTTGTTTGGGTGGGTGTTGATAGCTCGGGTGTGTAGGTTGGTGGATAATCTACATAAAGTCAACAAAAGGAAATAGTCCAATCAGAAAGGCTTCAAATCGATCCCACATAGAGATGATTCTATCCACGAGATGTTTGGGATGACTAGATCCTATGGATACAAGGCCTCCACTAGCACAATGGTTTTCATATCTAAGAGATCTTCTCTTCCCTCAAGGAAGGCCTGCGATAAGTTTGAAGTAACTGGGTTCTATACTAGAATGTCTGAGAAAACTAAGACAATGATTGTAACATGTTTTAGGCAAGAAAATTATCATATGTATTTAATAGTAGGGAAATAATTGCTCAACGTATAAAAATATAAATCAAGTTTACTTCCTTTTATCAACTTTAAATAAAACTAAAAAATGACAATTGCAATGCTTTATCCAAAGTATTATAAGTGTAAAACTGTCCTATCCAGTAATACCAATTTGAAAATTAGTATTAGGGATCAATAACCATTCATCAGTTGTATAAGAAAGTATGTAAATTAAATAAAACATTTATTTAATGTGCATTAAATGTGTTAATATTGTAAAGAGAAATCTATACATAAATCAACACATTCAATAGATGAGAAACCAATTATTAGTATGTCAGAAAGATAGAAGAAAGACTAGAATTCATGAGACACTTTTAATGAATAACCATAGAACATAACATAAGTAACAATGTACTTTTATTCAACTTTCAAAACATTACAACATTCAAATATTACAAAACTTTCCTGATACGTCTGTGGTAGTCCCTTCTCCTGTGTCTCTCCTAGACTTAATCCCACTAGCCCCTATTTCTTGGGAGGTACCTTTCCCTTTTAATAATATTACAAAATTTTACAAAGAAAGACACTTCCCAAGATGTGGGATTACAAAATATTTGGTTTCATGAATTTCCAAGCGAAGAACACTACTTGTAAAATACATCCATCAAACCTTGGATGTTCCTAAATTGAGCATGTTCTAAATGTATTTCTGCTTTACATATTAAGGAAGCAATCTCTTTTTTCTTGATCTTCGTACATTCTTTAAGGAATAGATCGATTCTCATTAATGAAGCGAGGGGTGTCTCAATCCACTGATTGATTTCCTCCACACAAATATGAATGATTCCCAATATCTGCTCCTTGATTCCAGCAAAATCCCTCTCAATTTGTTCCAATTCAGCTTTGGAGAAATAGCCTGATCAATAGGATCTAAAAATGGAAGATCCAGATAACCGAGAAAAGTCTCAGAAGCGAACCATCTTCTTTTATAAGACACCTTTCTCTATTTATTATTGTCTTCCACTGAGTCGTAGATGCTTTCTCATGTCTCAGTGGATGCTTCAATTTTCTTGAGCTTAAGCTTGTTCAGGATTGGCAGATCATTTCGTCTATCTTTAATATATTTCTTCTAATTTATGATGTGTTCATAAGCTCTAGTTGCTTCTTTTATCCTCTTGTTATGATCATGGAGCACATCATACTAATGCTCAATTGCATTACTGTTCTTGCATATCATTAAATCCTTTAAACAAATTAACCATCCCCTGATAATACTCTCCATGAATTATGAAGGATGACTGTTTGAATTCTTCTATTGTAAATTTGGAGAAGGAAGAGGTAGTGGATGTGAGCTGAAGATCTTTGAGCTATTGTTCAAAGACATAAATAATTTCATCCTGTTTCTCATTCAAGTGATCTTCTTTCTCAAGAGGTTGCTTGAGATAATCATTTTTTCTTTGAAGCTTCTTTAGCTTCCCTTCATATTCGTTCCTTAGATGTCGGATTTCTTGTCTATGTTGTGCCTCGACCTGTTCTAGGTAATGTTTGGAATTTTGTAGTTCTTTCTCTTTTTCTTCCAACTCTTTGTTCAGTAGAGACATTGAATCAAAATCGGCTCCAACAAAATCTCCCACAGCAGTTGTTGTGTCTAGCGCTTCTTGTTTGGTATCGAAGGAGTCCCTATTCCAAATAATCTGATTTGGGACTGCCCCCTTCTTGAATGTTCTTTCCCTTGTTATTTTAGATCCCTTCTTCACCACAACCTTATATTTCCTTCTCTAGAAGTATTTTCCCAGAGAGACCACTGCATCCTGTCCAAAATTAGCCATCTCCTCAGTTGTTGAGATGGTTCCCTGATGAATAGTAACCAAAGGTTCAGGCCGGGAAGTTTCAGGGAAGGGGAATTCCATACTGAGGGGTGGAATGATGGCAGGAGGTGTAGGAATAATATGTACAAGATATGAATAAATAGAAGTGGGGATAGGCATAGAATTTTGAGGAGAAGAAGTTGCGGGGATAGAAGGAGTATATAGTTGTGGAACAAAATAATGTGGGGATGTTGGGGTAATATGAAGTGCTGATGAGGTTGATAGAATAGGTAAATTAGATGGAGTGGTAGAAATAGGTGTGTCTTAAGGTACCAAGGGTGTGGCACTGGTAGCAAAAATTATTTGAGAAAAATTGATCTCAGAGAAAGAATATTGGGAAAATGAGGAATAAAAAATACTCCCAGATAACTATGTGGTGGTAGCGGATGAGCTCATGGTAGTGAAGAAATCAATGGGATAGGTGGAAGGATTTTTTTTTCCCTATAGATCATTGTGTATCTCATGTACCTCCACGTTGGCTTGGGGAAATGGTTCTACCCGCTAAATTGGAGGATCTTGTAGGATTTGCTGTTCAGGATGCTCCACCCTTTGAATTGCTTGTGGTGGAGGTTGAGGGATTTATTCTTGCGGATGCATTTGTTGAATGGATTCGTGAAATTTTTGCTTCTTTGTTGGAGGTTCGGTCATAACTGCTTATGATTCTACCTCTGAGCTAAGCTTCTTCAAGCTTTTCTTGAACTCTTCTTCCCTGTGTAGGATATCCAATGTGGAGGAGGGTTGTTCTTTCTTTAGACCTTCAAGAAAAAATTTGTATTTATCCTTTGATTTGTTAGCATAAATAGTGGAAGAGTTGGCTAATGGTTCCTTTTCCTCTTTTTTTTCTACATTCTGCTTCTGTACATCCTGTTCCACTTTCAACTAGAGCTGTCTGAAATGTAGGGCAGAGGTTTTCATCTCCTTCTAATACTGGAACATGTGTGTCTTCTCTAGAGGAGTGGAAATTCTGCTCACTACCTCTGAAAAAACAATAGCCGCTCTGTATATAGAATCATCAGGAACATCCTGATGGGAATATGAAATTTTAGTGTGTTCTTACAAAAAATGATTCTCCAATAAAGGCTTGGGATAATGCATCCTTCTGGGCGCCTCTCCTATATTTATTTTTTCTATGGATTTACCCAGGATAGAAGCATGAGTAGAGTTTTGCAATGTTAATAATCCTTGGGCCAACATTTCCTCGTAGCCGCTGCAAGATTTGGGAAGGCTCCATCAAAGATAGTCTGATAAGCAATATCTTGTAATACCATTCTATTCAGGACTATCCTCGGTAGCAGATGAACTGTATTACTACCCCAAATTCGGATGTAGGAAAAGTATTCACCTACATACCAATTTCCCATTAGGGAAATCAAAGCTCTAGCCCTCTCTAAAAAAGTTGGGGTATCTCCCCTGAAAAATCATCTGGTACATTGACCCTATAAATTGGTCACAAATTTCATATATCTGAGGGAAAAAGTTATCCTCCCACATATCTGAACAGTAAATGTGGACCGATCGAAATGTCCTGGTCCAATTCTAGCCCATGGTCAGGAATGAAGAAGTCACACAGAAGACGTCCATGACATACTTTGACATGTAGAAAACCAACTTCCTAGATGTTGAAAACTTCTGATATTTTTCAATTTATTCCTTGAGCACCACTGACATGATCTGTGCCTAGTTGAAGGATTCACCTATAAGTAGTATTTGATGTGATATAGGATCCCATTCAATTTTGAACTCTGTATAGTTTGGTAATCCATATAGCTGACAACACATAGCCGCTAGCAATTAGAATGGCTCTATAAACCATGAAATGGGGTAGGCCTTGCTTGCTTTGGGTACAAACTCTATAGGGTTATCAATCAAGGATTTTATTACTTCCTCATAGTCAAACTGGGTCATTTCTGCATTGATAAATTGGGTCGTGAGGATTTGTTGAAGAGGTTTGAGAGCATATGCTCTTGCAAATACATCTGGGTGGAAAGAGGCCACCAGGGTTCCACTGTGGTCACCAAAATAATGTTCTTAAGGGCTTGCATGGTCAAGTGCCCACTTGACCGGATCTGTGTATGACATGAAAGGGGGTCTGGCTGCAATGAAATGGAGGTGAGAATCTCTAATTTTTGCATACGCAGGCTAGTCATGGATAATGGAAGAGAATTCATAATTTTCAAATATGACGTAAATCTTGGACCAGTCAAGATGGAGGGTTTCAGACACACGTCCACGGGTATCAGTGAAAATACCGACATTTGGGTCCTTTCTCTTTTGTTCATTGAGAGAAGTCTTAGACCTGGTTTTTCTGGACATACTAGCAGACTTGGAGGTAAATTATGACACAAATTTGGCAACCATAATTAAAATTTACCACGGTTAAAAATAACAGAAAAAATCCGTTAAGAGTAAGAAACTTACTGGTGGACAACTTTGAGATCAAAGGATTGGTGAGCTCAATGCGAAAAATTCGCACTATAAATATCAAACACAGTATAAATTGCAAGTGAAAATCGTAAATAATTCATAAATTTGAATGAATTCAATAATCCCGGACTCAACGGAAGAATAGATCTGAGCCGTAAATCTCGCAAAAATGGGCAATCGAGATTAGTGTCGAAAACCAAAATGAGGAGATGAAAACAACAAAAAAACTTTAGATCTTATTATTTCCGCAATACACAATCCACATATCGGGTTGCGGAATGCGGGATGAGAATAATAACCAAGAAAAAACTCTTAAGGTTCTGCAATCCACAATTCACAAAATATTTGCAGGTTGTGGGTAGATAGTTGCAAAATTTATTTTTTTATTTAGTTTCTACTTTTTGCAATCAGCATTGTGGGTTGTGGTTTGCAGAACTGAAAAAGGAATATCACATGAAAACAGATTTTCCACTTTCCACAATCCGCATTGCGTAATGCAGAAAACAAAACCAAAAAGATAAAACTTTATTTTGAAAAGGATTTTCGCAATCCACAATCTGCATTATGGGTTGCAGAAAGACCAACATTTATTAAACAAATAAGATTCTAATATCCATAATGTACACTTGCGAGTTGCGGAATGTGGGAAATTGATTTCCAAACCCTCCCCCAAAAAAGGACTTCCGCAATATGATTTCTGGTTACATAAAATGAAAAACATATATAAAAGAAAAGGGCACTTCCACAATCTGCAAAACCAAAAAAACAAGGTTTTTCAAGGAAATTTTATTAAAGCCAAAACACGGTACTTACAGTAAATAAGATAAAAAAACCCCATAACAAGATCATGGATTCAAAATCTAATTAAATGGATAATTGGGGCTCCCATTTTAAGCTGTTAAAAATGGGATTTGTTGTTGCCAGCAACAAATGGTGACTCGCTAGGCGAAGCAGTTATCTCTGCACAGATTAACATAAATAATTCTAAACAAGATATGTATAGTTGGAAATAATGTTTAAGTTCATAACAAAAATTAAATTTATGAAAACACAACCGAATCTAGAACAACAATAGATATAATCATCATATTGCAACCCCATAACCAATGATAATCATACTCAACAAATGAAAAGGTCTTGGAAGTAATAAGGTATTCCTCTGAGCAATATGTCAGCAGTTAGAGACAATTTTAGATAAGCGTCTAGGAAAACTTTGATCTATCTCATGATCATCAAACCAATAATCACCTCGAATGTGGATTGTTTTTAGGGATATACACAATTATAATAATAATTATTATTTATAGTAACAATAAGGAAACCACTTAGTTGAAACAATACCATTTTCTTGGTAAGGTACAATGCCACCCATAGGTCTTACCCAAAAAATGAACAAGCTAGCTCAGTCAGGAGACTCCTTGCCTTTTGGTTTTTATACCAAAAGCAATTACCATGGCTTGGTAACCACCTATCAGTAGTTCTAGTACAGATAAGGTCTATGAACATGACCAGGATAGATTTTGATAAGACCCTCTGTCCTTGAATACAACAAGTTGGATTTCAAAACAAAATAAAACAAAATAATTTACAAATGCAAACTGCAAGCCATTACCAGGGATTGGGAACCATATGGTGGTAATTTCATTCACGGAGCATGTCTATGAACATGATAGGATGGATTGTGATAAGACCCTCTATCTTTTAACTTACACTTATTAAGGTGATTTTATTAGTTCCATGGTGATCAAGGTGAGATTAGAAAAGAAAAAAGGTTAATGAGGCTGTTAAAGATATACTACCAATAGTCACTAAGACACTTGAAAAGAATACCAGAATGCTCCTAAAAACTCAGTCATCATCATGAGGATTAATAAATATAGTGATTGTAGGAAATGAAGATGCAATTTAAGGAGTTATCATAGATCTTAGATTGTACTCCCATGAAAATACGATTTCAGATATAAACCAAGTGATGATTTCTGATACATCCAATTTAAAACTCCTTAGTTAAAACATTTTAGGGATAAACTAATTAACAACTAGAACTAGTTGTTGTAAGTATGGCATGTTTTGTAAAAAAAATAAAACAAATAAAAACATAATGAAACCAAAAAAATCCAACATAAAAAGTAATCAAAATAGCACACCTATTTACATATAAGAAAAGCTTACCTTAAGAAAATATCTCTTGAGGAGTTGGATATTTGTTGGATAGGATTTGGAGAAACCTTCCAATGTCTGTAACCAGACAGTACCAGGTCCACATTTTCTATAATAATGAATGTCCCTAACCATAGACATTGAAACTTGGTGTAGTCTCTCTTGTCTTTGTGGGGGCTTTCCCATTTCAATACCAGATCCCTAACCTGAAAATCACGATTGGTCAAAGATTTATCATCAAACCACCTCTTAACCAATTGTTTATGTTGATATAACTTATTTATGGAGTTCTCCCTCTCCTCTTCCAATTTAAGTAGTTTGTCTATTCGGTTCTGAAGGGGAGAGGATTTATCATCCCGTGAATAGATTGTGCAATTCTTTGATGGTAAAACAAATTATTTTCCATACAAAAGGCAATAAGGAGAATTTATGATGGAAACATTGGGAGTGATTCGATCTTCCCATAAGGAATTGAAGAGCTTAGTATGTTAGTCTTTGTGGTGTGTGGCCATAGTATTCGTTAAGATGTTGATCAGGTTCTTATTGGAAGATTCTGCCAAACCATTACCTTGTGGATAATAGTTTGCTGAGTAAATCACTTTAATCCCCTTTTCAAGGGAATATTGTGTAAGATCAATTGAATAGAATATGAGGAATTATCAAATACCAAAGATTCAAGAACTCCAAAACTGGTGACAATAATACTCTCTAGAAATGATATAACCGAGTTGGTATTAGCAACTGTGAGGGGAATTGCTTCTACCCACCTAGTAAAAGAGTCTGTTTCCATTAAGATGTACTTATGCTGCAAAGTAGAGGGAGGAGTAATGAAACCAACAAAATCTAGTCCCCATTTTTTGAATGGAAACTGCACAGTAACAAGTTGGAGGGGAAAGGATGATTTTTTCAACTTACTAGTGCACCTCTAGAAAGCCTCACACTTCTTGATGAAGTTGTGTGCATCTTTGAAGAACGTGGGAAAATAGTATCCTGCTCTCAAATATTTATGTGCAATAGTTTCTCCTGAAAAATGTCCTCCTACAGGTCCTGCATGCATTTCAAATAGAATGTTGTCATGTTCTAGTTTTTCTAAGCACTTGAGAAAAACACCATCATAATTTCTATGGAAAAGCACATTATCAATAAATTGATACGGTGCTTCTTTTAACCTCAAATTCCTACGCTTATTAAATTTTAGTGTTGGAGTAGCATACCGATGATTAAGATAAAACCTAATATCATCATACCCTTTGGAAGATGGAGCAGAAATGGCATCAACCATGTCTACAGACATGTCTTCCTCTTGAATCCACTGTTGTTCCTGCTCTTGGTCATTAGATTGGGATGCCAATAAACATAAGCCCTTAGTTTTGAAAATATTGGCAGGCTTAGTATAAAAATCATACTCTTGGAGCACAGTCATCTAGTGAGCTCGCTTCTCTCCTAACTCTTTGTGAACTAAAAAATTTCTTATGGATGCATATTGGACGATCACCTTTGTTTTGGATTTGAACAGATAGGGCCTAAAATGATTCACATATTTATAAACAGCATAGGATTCTTATCAATATGTGTATAATTCAACTCGGCCCTTTGAATTTGGAACTCATAAATGAAATAGGGATCTCTGTTTCCTCTATATGTTTATGAGTCAGCACAACAACACTAGACAAATCAGTAGAGAAAGTATATAAAATAAAATATTTTTGAAAATCAAGCGACATCAATGTAGGAGCATCCATCATGGCCTTCCTAATATTGATAAACAAGTCCTTTTGGATGTCAAACCACTTGAATAACACATATTTCTTTATCAGATCTTGGAGTGGCCTAACAATCTCCGCAAAGTTTGGTACAAATCTCCTAACAAAATTTATCTTTCCAAGGAAAGATTGCATGGATTTGTTTGAACTTGGGAGTCCAATTTTTGCAATGGCCTCAAATATCTCTGGGTCAATTATCGTTCCATATTTTGAAACGATAAAATCCAAAAGCTTTCCTTATGTAATTGTAAAAATTGAATTCTTCGGATTCAAAGAAATCCTGTACTTCGTACATCGGTCAAAAACTTGTCTTAATGGAAACAAATGATCATGTCATTTTTTGGAAAAAACAGTTATATCATCTAAATAAACAATAACATAATTTTGCATCGAACCTCTGAAATCTATATCCATAGCTCTCTGGAATGTTTCACTGGCATTGATTAGTCCGAAAGGAATTCTCTTGTAAGAGAAAGTGCCCCAGGGTGTTCTGAAAGAGGTTTTAAGTTGGTCAAAGGTTGTGACCAAAACTTGATTATAACCTGAAAATCAATCTAGTAAAGAAAACATTTCAATGCTCAAAACTCTTTGCAAAATCTGTTCCATTGAAGGAACATGGTAGTTATCCTTTTTGGATGCTCTGCTTAAGTTGCAGAAGTCCACACATAGTCTGATCTCTCCACTCTTCTTGCGGATATGAAATAAGTTAGAGATCCATTGTGTGTTTTACCGGGAAAATGGTTTTGTCTTTTCGGAATGTATTCATCCGTATTTCTTATGTATTGTAACCCGATGTTTATTCTGGGATGTATTGTAATGTATTTGAGTCATGTCATACCCCGATGTTTATTCCAGGAAGTTTCTATAATGAGAAATTCATGTCAAGTCATTGTGGGCAACCCTCCTATTGGTCAAGGATTAAAGTCCCCACAAGTGGTGGGGCACTGTTGTAATCTCACAGATCACATAAGGCTACCAATAATACATACTAGAACATATATATTTATAAATCAGAGATAGGAGACAAGAATAGATAGGAAAACAGATTATATTAATGCAATGAGTTCATACAAGGCAGAGAACTGAACTAAGTTCTTGTTTGGCTCAACAGCCTAATATATACAATTTACAAACAGTTACAAAATAACTACCTGTCGGTTCGGTGAACCGACATGACTTTTAGTTAGCTGACTTAATCTTCTAGTTTAGTCGACCGACCGACTTAGTCGGCTGATTGACTAAGTAGGCCTATCGACTTAGTTGGTTGATCGACTAAGTCGATCTTTGTTCAAGCCGACTTTGTTGACTTGATCCTTTCTACATCTCCCCCACGAACAAAATGTTTCTTCATCTCGAAGAAACAGGGAGGTACAAAATGATGTTTGTCGAATGCTATTGTGGTGGACTATGCAGATGGATGGTTGGTCTTTTCTGGATGCAGATATCGACAATGGCCGGAGCTGTGATGGCAAGGTGATGCTGAAAATCCGTCCAACTCTACAAAGCTTTTTGGATGTCGATCGTCCAATTCTCTAAGTAAGTTCACTATTTCGGTGGTCTGTTGTTCGTTCCAGTACTCACCAATCTTGGCTATTTTTGGTCGGTCGTCATTTGAAATGTCGACCTCTTTAGTTTTCACTTTGGCATCTAGCCACTCTTGTGCTTTAGCTTCGTTGATCGGTCGACTTCCCTCTTTGAACTGTGAGAATGTAGCAGGAAAGTTGTCTGTAGTCATTCTGTCAAGATCTGGTTTGTCGGTGGTCTCGACTTTCAGGATTGAATGGATAGGTTTTGTTGTTTCAATATGGTCGGTTTTCCATCTGAATCTCTTGCCTTCTGTGTGTTCATTTTCTAAGTGTAAATGGGTCGCCTATGGTCTAGATTCAGTTTGTATATTGTTACAGTCCTTGATCTGTCGGTGGTTCTAGGAGGGTTGTTTTTCGGTCGGTTGGAGAAATTGTTTGATTTGCTGTGCTGTCTCAGCTAGTTTTTCATTTTGAGGTATGAACTAAAATTCTTTGATAAAATTTTCCTTGAGTTCATGCCAAAAGAAGGTTTCTCCTCTAGCTTCCTCCATATTATACCATTTATTGGGTAAGTCGTCTAGGGTTGAAGGGAACAAATGGGGCCAAGCTCGCTCGTCTTTGTAGCCAAGTCTTCTCCACTGGGTTTCACAAGTCTTAATGTGTTCTTCTGGATTTTGACCTTGGGTAAAGATAGGGATTTGGGCTTCCTGGGTTAAATTTTTTCCACCAAACCGTTCGACAAAGAAATTCGAAGCAGTTGTCCAGGTCTGTAGTTTTGTCTGATGGGTATCCCACCATCTAGCTGCTTGACCTGTAAACGTTTCCACTAAGCTTTGAAGTCAACCATGTTCTCCAATATTTTTAGATACTTGTTCAATGTGCATGACTGGGGATTCCCTCTCCTTATACCTGGGTAGTTGTGTAGTGTCTAAGTTGGTTGGTTGTAAGGTAGGGCGTTCCCTTAGTCTCTTTTCAAAGATTTTGGGGATAATGGATACTATGAAGCACTATCGGGTGGGTTTTTTCTGTACTTTTTGTATAGTCCAGCACCCTCTTGCTTGTGTTTCATAATTTTCCATCTCCCAGTCATATAGTTCAGCATCTGAGTTATAACCAATTGAGTCTTGGTTACCTAAGTAAAGTTATCCATGAATGTTCGGCTCTGTGTAGTTCATATTGTTGTGGATCTAGTAAAGTTGTTTGACATCGACTTCCTCATCAATAGGTTCTGTCCAAGGTTCTCCTTGGGATGGATGAATGGGTAAAATGACTTTTTGACCATTTCCTTTTAGCTTGATTCGTCCCTTGTCTAAGGATATGGAGGCTTTCATATTCTGTCCCCAAGGTCAACAAACTAGCGCGGGGAATGAACTAGATCCCTCTTTTGGGTAAATAATTTCAAAATCAACCTTGGTCGAAATTCCTTTAATGGTCGTGTCGACTTTTTTCCAAACCCCAATGGGTTCAATGAGGCCTTGGTCGACGAGTTTTAGGTAAATACCTGACTCGTAGAGTCGAGGTCTTCCCATCTTTTCCCATGTATCTCGGGTCATGATATTTACCTGAGATCCAAAGTCAAGCACTAATTGTCGGATGTGGTAACCTTTGATTTCCAGGTTGACAAGTGGGTCGACATCGTTTTTGTCTTTTTGGTTTAGGCTGCAGATGTTCTTAGTTTGTTTTTCGGGGTTAGTACTTTTTATCTGATGTAATAAATCAATGAAATGGAATACAGATTTGTCTGTTTGAGTGAGATAGATTAATTGCTGTATTGTGTTAGGTCAATTGCTAACGAGGTCTTCTTGTTGCAAAATGTCGTGAAATATGTGGGTTGCCTCTTGATATGTGTTTTTTTTCTTTATAGGGTCGGGATAAACATTTTTGTCTTTAATCTTGCTAATTTGGGGTTGATCGGGCCCTGTTTTTGTGCCTTGTCGAGTAACAATATGTAAATTCTTAGTAGTTAGTACATCATGCTTTTGTGCACAAGACAAGACATTAATATTTTTCTTCGTATTGATTTTCTCTAACATAGTAGGACAATCCTTCAGGGAGTGATCGCCTACTCCATAGTGTGTACATAATTTAAGATCAGTTCTGTCCTTGTACGGACAATCTACGTACTGATGACCTTCTTTGTAGCATGTGAAGCACTGGGTGGGTCGACGTGTTCGTATGTCGCGATTCCCAAGGAATCAACCTCTTCCTCCATAACCCTAATGTCGGTTGTCATACTGGCACTCATATCGTCGGCCATCGTATCTTTGTCCGTTCTGGTTGTTTGTATTGTTTTTCCCGTTGTTTTGCGCTACTGCATTCGTTTGGTAGACCACCTGATAGTTCTGTCCGTTCTTCAGGTTTAACTGACAGTCGGCCGTGTTGTGACTTTTGGTTTCACAGATGACGCATCAGGAAGCCCTTCCGTTCTTCATGTTAAGCAGACAATATTTCATAGAATGATCTCCATGTTCCTAGAAAATGTCACAAAATGATTTGGTTTGTACAAAGCGAACGTCTTGTTGGCTATATTCGTGTCGACAATTATCTCTCGAATGACTGGTCGTCGAGCAGTTGGTACACCAGACTTCCTGATTTTTGAGGGTTAGTTCCTTGAAAGACTTCTTCACGTTCTTGAGCTGTTCCTCTAATTTTTGGTCTGTAGGGTAAGCAGGTATGTCTTCGTCCATCTTGACCTGCAGAGCTTTTGTTAGCGCGTCTTCATACGTTTTGAACGTCTCCATACTGATATGTCAACGTACTTTCTACGATAATCCTGTAAGGAACCATTGAATTAGTAACTGTTCATCAATAACATAATCTAGCTGGCTTAGTAGGTCCTTCCAACTTTTTTCGTAGTCGCGGACTGTCTCCCTTGGCTTTTGTGACGTCGTTTTAAGCTTTTTGACGGCCAGGTGCTTGGCATCTGGGGTTTTGAAGAATGATAAGAACTGTGCCTTAATCTCAGATTTTGTCGCTCTGGGTTTCCTTTCCAAAAATGTCATGTACCGTGTCAAGGCCCTTTTCCTTAAGGCTCCAGTGAACTGTGCCATTTTTCGGTCTTCATTTGTTACCTGCTTTGCTTCCCAGGTCGACTCGCAAATGAACCAATGTCATATGGGGTCTTCATCTCCCTAATAAAGAGGAATGTGAGCTGATCCATGACCCATGTCTGAATCACTTTCACTACTCTCAGAAGTTGGCGGAGGTGGAGGTGGGGGTGGTGGTGAAAGTGGTGGGGTTATTGATGTAGTCAGGCCTGCGAAATTCTGGTCGACAGAACTTGAGCTCCCGTCGGTTATCGAGTCGTTGTCAACTTGTAATCAGTTGATGTCGACTTCGGCTGTCGATGGTCCACTGCAAATTTGTGTTTGCAGGTCTACTTGTTCGATTTCTTCTAAAGCTGTACTTGGCGGGGGGGGGGGGTGCTCCTTCATGTGTTGGTAAGAGCAAGTGGATACTCCGGAGGGAGGGTGCTGCCTGAAATGCCACCCAGTTTCCTTCGAGCGGTCGACGTATAATAAGGAGTCGACCCGTGTACATTTCATCACCTAGTCGCTCCATATACTGAAGTCACCAGCTCATAGTCGGAGGTCATCTTCGACAATAGTCTATATTCTAGTACGCGGATTTTTTGGGGAAAGGGTTATCCCGTCGTTCGGAGCTGTTTTTTGTAGAGCTTCTGGCTGCTCTATCCACACTTCTTCCTCCTTAGGGGATACCTCTTTCTCTATGCCCTCTTCCTGTCAGTCATGACCTGACTCTGGTGGATTCTCTTCGCGGTCATTCTCCCTAGGGTTTTGTCCACTGTACAGTCCTGCGGCTCTTTCACATCTTGCTTCCCTTCTCTTCTGTCTTTCATCCCTTTCTTGTTTCTGAATGTATGACATACTTTCATACAATACTATTTTCTTGAAGTCCTCTTCGGTCGACTTTTCATTACTGGTGATGGTTATCCGGTTTTAGGACGACTAGGATCCACTATACTCTACCTCTGACACATGACCAACTACCCCCCCATAGACTACCTGACGCTTTTAGAGAGCCTGGGTAGTTCAATTTATTTGCTTAGGAAGTATTCCCACTCCCTTTCTGCAATGAATTTCTCCCACTTCCTCAGCTTCTCGACCCAGTTGGTATTTGATGGTTGTTCGCACAGCAGTGGACGAGGTTCCACGATGTCGCCTGCTCCGTTCTCTATCAAGAATTTGAACAGCAAGGTTGGTAGGGAACACAAAAATTGTTCGGTGAAATATGTGTAAAATTTTTCTTTGATAGTTTCCACAGAAGTTCTATCTTCAACTGCTTGCTCCTCACAGAAGTCATCGGCGATTTTCTCAAACCACTCCGACAAATTTGTTCGACCTCCTCGGATCAGTTTTTATAGCAACTGTTGTTCTTTGTTTCATCCGTCTTTCTCATCCAGAAGTTGCTTCAAAAGTTGTGGCATTAATTCGACAAATTTTTCATGCGTCTCTGTGAAAAATCTTGCTTTGGCTTCAGTGACTGTTAATCTGTTCCTTCTTGCATAATTTTGCAAGTAGTTCACAATTTTACGGTCCCACCAGTCCTTAATCTCCTGTTCTGGTATCATATGTGAGCATATATGTTAGACATGTACTACTGGCAACAGAACCAATGTTGTAATCTCATAGATCACATAAGGCTACCAATAATACATACTAAAACATATATATTTATAAATCAGAGATAGGAGACAAGAATAGATAGGAAAAAATATTATATTAATGCAATGAGTTCATACAAGGCAGAGAACTGAACTGAGTTCTCGTTTGGCTCAACAGCCTAATATATACAATTTACAAACAGTTACAAAATAACTACCTATCGGCTCAGTGAACCGACACGACTTTTAGTTAGCCGACTTAATCTTCCAGTTTAGTCGACCGACCAACTTAGTCGGCTGATTGACTAAGTCAGCCTATCGACTTAGTCAGTCGATCGACTAATTTGGTCTTCGTTCAAGTTGACTTTGTCGACTTGCTCCTTTCTACAGGCACTAGGGTTATTAGACACTCCTAGAGATGTTGGCTCTAGTAAGTAATTGTTAAGTGAGGCTGACATGTTGGAGTGGGTTCAAAGTGAACGAAAGGATATAAATAGAGAGCAAGAGCCTCTCTATTTATCACTTGCAACACTCACACTCACTCATTGGGGCGCATGAGTGAGAGAGGAGAAGCTCTCTCAATGTGAGAGAGAGAGACTACTACTGTCGGGAGATCATCTTACTGTTTTTCGATTTTACCTTTTGTGCTGATTCTATCTCTGAGGAAGTTGCAGGGTTTTCTCCTTTAGGGTTTCCCCGAGGAAAATTCTTTGTCCCTCTTGTCTCTTTTGATGTGATTATGTTTTATTGCTGTGCTTGTTATTATCTCAGTTAAAAGATCCTAAGATCATAATGCTAGCTTGAATGATGAAAAACTAACATGGTATCAGAGCTAACCTGAGAAGAATACATTGTGTACCTGTAGAATCTAGGGATTATTACTTTTTGGGTCTCTCTCCATAATCCATCAGCAAAAGTATGCTAGGTTGACTCCCCATTGAAGGGCGCATCTTTCTATCGAAGCGAAATTCAATTCTGAGCATTTTTTTGGTTTTCGATGCGGAAATTAGAGCTTTCTGCAAAAGAGGAATTTTTGAGTGAGACCAGCACAGGATTTTTCTCCTCATCAAAACCAAATTTTAGAGACCTAGATCAAGAAATGTGGTTGGGTGAAACTCTGGGAAAGTCAAACCCTAGTTTGACCTTGAGCTAGAAAAACCCTAAATACTAAAAATGCTAAGTTTTGGTACATTCACTATATCCTAAGATTGGAGATGTCTCAGGAGCTGAAAATTTCAAGGGCCTAATATAAAATCCTGATGAGAACTGTGTCAAAAATTCAGCCTCATATGCCCTATATTTTGGGAGATATGATCCCTCCAAGTTAGGGTTCTAGCCTCTTCTAGAATTCATCCCTAAACAGGACACCTGGGAATAATTTCAATATCTGGGGCTACAGAGGTCCAAATGGAATTACTAAATATGTTCCAAAAAGGGAACGGAATGTAATGTTTGTGGTCCAAATATCAGACTCATTAGATGAACCAGTGGCATGTGGAATTCTGTACAACTTTTCTGTTATAAACAGTCCTGTAACAGGTCACCTTGAGAAAAGGATCATAAATCCCAAATGGTGAACCCAATTCTATATAAAAATATGGTGGTGGATCAGGGAAATTATAGGTTACCTCAGTGTGAAATGTTAGACAGAGAGGAGTAGTAATTTCAGAGATATCACAGAAACAGTGACAGACATTTCTGAAGAAGAAATTGGAATATTAGGGCTTCCTGTTCCGGGAGCTTCCCTCCACTGTTTTTAGAAAAGGAGTACATTGGAAAGATCCATTTGAAGAGATCTATCTGTCTATCCAATCATATCTAAAATATTCCAAGTTTTGAAAAATAGGGTTTCTATGACAAACCCTAGATCAACCAGCTCCGGAACCAAGACAGACACCTCAAATCGATAAGATCTAATCCTTTGCTATTTTCATTTAAGGTTCTCATTTCAAAGTGATCTATTACATTAGCTTGATGATAAGCTTGGTGAAGTTGAAAAATTCCAAGCATGGAAGTATATGATCTCTTTGAAGAAAATGAATTAGATACCTACATGAGTAGAGAGGTTCCATTTCCAGAGGGAGATGAGGCTAGAAGTCTTACACAAGGAGAACTTGGTCAAGGCCAAGAAGATCATGGTTGATTCAGTCACAGATCAACTTGTACCACAAGTGTCTTCCCTAAAGACACCGATGAGGTTTGATTCCTTGACCAAGCTATTTGAAGGGAAGAACATAGATCAGAATATGACCTTAAGAAATCGGTTGAAGAATGTGAAGATCCAGAATGCAGAGACCATACAGTAATCCTTTACAAGGGTCTCTCAAATCAAAGAACAACTTGTAGTAGTAAAAGAAGAAGTGAAGAATGCAGAAGTGGTGATGGCCACCTTGAATGGTCTCCCATGATCATGGGATTCATTCATGTGAGGAATGTGTGCCAGAAGGAAATGATTACTTTCAGCAAACTTCGAGAAGAAGAAGAAGCTCGACTCATAAGAAGAGAAGAGAAGATGGGAGCAATTGAAGATCAAGATCTCTCATCATCCAAAGAAAATCCCTCAATCGATGAGGAATATGAAGAACTCAACTCTTGAAGAATATCTTATCCACCTTAGCTTTTGGATAAGAAAAGATGCTATTATGAATAAAGAAGACGATGAAGCTGAAGGCTCAAGAAGTAGTCTACCCATGAAACAAATAAAGATAAGTATTCAATTGTCATTTCATGATATTGTTTTGTTATGCATTTGTTTATATTCAGTTGATGTATTATGCATGATAGGATGTTTGCATTAATGATAGTATACTACTAATATGCATGTGATGGGTAAGTAGCTCATGGTGCTATACAACTCTCCATTGCTACTTATCTAGAATGAAACCTCTTTGCTGACATATTGGATTAGTGCACAATCTCAATGTTATCCTGGTAGAGATGGAAGGAATCTAGAAAGTTTGAGTGAGATATGGATGAATGTTGTATTGGATAAAGTAATTGCATGATCATATATTTATGCATAAGAATTTTCCAGTATGAATATTCCTTATGAAATGGTTCTAACCATAGAAATACATTTTGACTTGTAGGAAAGATCGCATACATAATCGCCTACAAGCAAAGAAGAATGAGACTTGTTCTGAATAACAAGTGATGACATTTCAAAATGAAGAATAATATGACTAATACAACGACATCATTGATATAGAACCTTCCAGCCATGAAGAAGTAACAAAGAAGAAATGGAATACCAGTTCAAGAAGAATGATGTCTAGGATGCAATAACAATACGTGAAGGGAATTTCATAGCCCCATCATGCAGTAGATGGAAACATCATGGGATACAAAGAAAGATTCATAGCACAAGGCTTCTCATGAAAAGAAGGCATAGAATACGAAGAGACATTTGCAGCCAGTAAGAATTGAAACACATACATGATGAAATTAATGAAGATCTTAACCTTTGCTACAAGGTTGAAGATGAAATTCTATACACTAGATGGATACATAGAATACTAGTAGCATAGGAAGCTACTTGTCACTCCGGTACAGAATGTTTTCAGTGCATAGATCACAGAAGACAAAGGGAGTATGATGATTCACTTTAGAGGGAGTGACTACATAATATCTTAAGGTTCGACATGGTACGACAGGATGGATAGATTACTGATGACTCTAGGCTTTACTGAGAGTAAAGTGGATTCCAATTTTTGCTTCAAGGTTGAAGGTGGAAGACTAGTGATGCTCCTGTCATGTGTCGATGCACTATTTTCTAGGAATGGATGTGTGGACAAGGGAAGTATGCAATAGATATCTTGAATAGGTTTAGGATGATGGACTACATGACCACACCTATGCCATCAAACCTGAAGCTGTTAAGTGATGCTTCATCAGAGATGGTTGATGCTACGATGTATCGTCAGATGATTGGGTCATTGATGTACTTGACGAACACAAGACCAGACATTTGCTTTGCTGTGAACACCGAGAAATGTTCACTTGATTGCTGCAAAGTATATTTTGAGGTACCTAAGGGGTACAATTGATTATGGGCTCAAGTATGATGCAAATCGAAAGATTAACCTGGAGGGTTAATCTGATTCAGATTGGGCAGGCAGTGCCATCGATAGGAAGAGCACTTTAGGGTGTTGCTTCAATATGGGATCAGGTGTGATATCTTGGTTTAGCAGGAAGCAATCCTGTGTGGCACTGAGTACAGCTGAAGCAGAGTATGTCACAGCTTGTTCAGCTAGTTGTGAGGCAGTTTGGCTATGGAAGCTACTGTCTGATTTATTTGATCTCCAGATGGATGCTACTTTTATACATTGTGACAACCAGAGTTGCACGAAGTTGTCAGAGAATCCAGTGTTCCATGACAAGTCGAAGCACATTGAGATCAAGCGCAGAGAGGAGTAGTGAATCTCCAGTATGTTGCAACGGAGGAACAAATAGCTGATGTGTTGAAAAATCCATTGGCCAGAGTGAAGTTTGAGTACTTCAGAGAGAAGCTTGGTGTTCTCCAGATCGAGGTTTACTCCAAGGGAAAGTGATGAGTCCCAAAGCCATTCTGACGAGCAGGTCAGATATAAGGGCTGAGCCATTCTGTCATGGTGAGAGGATTCAATTCCTTCCATGTCAGATATGAGTGCTAAGATTCATAGCCATTCTGACGAGTAGGTCAGATATAAGGGCTGAGCCATTCTGTCATGGTGAGAGGATTCAGTTCCTTCCATGTCAGATATGAGTGCTGAGATTCATAGCCATTCTGACGAGCAGGTTAGATATAAGGGTTGAGCCATTCTGTCATGGTGAGAGGATTTAGTTCCTTCCATGTCAGATATGAGTGCTGGCCATTCTGTCGAGTAGGACAGATGTAAGGGCAACTGCTACTCTCTGGGAGAGTGGAGGCACCTGGTCCATTACCAGGTAGCTCAGTCTGGGACTGGGGGCCTTTCATGATGAGGGTGGAGGATTTGGTTCCTTCCAGGTCAGATGTGAGTGCAGGCCATTCTAGAAAGGGTGTAGGACTTGTTTCCTACTAGGTCAGATATAAGGGCAACTGCCATTCTCTGGGAGAATGGAGACACCTGGTCCATTACCAGGTAGCTCAGTTTGGGACTGGGGGCCTTTCTGGCGAGGGTGGAGGATTTAGTTCCTTCTAGGTCAGATGTGAGTGCAAGCCTTTCTAGTGAGGGTGGAGGACTTGTTTCCTTCCAAGTTAGATATAAGTGCTGAAGCCTTTTCATAGATGATAGTGATGTTCTGTCATGCTGGTGAATGTGAGTACTGGCCCTTTCTGATGTGATTGTAGTTTACTACATGATCAGATGTGAGTGCTGGGTGTGCCTTTTTGACAAGTAGGTTAGATGTAAGTGCTGGGAAAAGACCTACCTAATGGCTAGGCCTACAACCATCATGAAAGAAGGCTAGCTCTGTAGAACTTCCTATAACGAGATAGTACACACATGATGATGACCAGATGAGATCCAGATTGAGGTATGATCCAGATCCAATTATGATGACTCCAAGAGATCCAGATCGAGTGATGATCCATATCTAGTAGTGATGATCCAGATCGAGAGATGATCTAGATCCAGATCCGGATCAAGTGATGATCCAGATCCAGCAGTGATGATCTAGATCGAGTGATGATCTAGATCCAGTGATGATATCTAGTGATGATCCAGATCGAGAGATGATCCAGATCCAGTGATGATGATCCAGATCAAGTGATGATCTAGATCCAGATGAAGATGACTTGAAGATGAAGATGATGAGAAGTTGACGATGATTCAAATGATACAGAGAAGAAGACTTGTGCTAACAAATTATGTCGAGAGAATACCTTCCTGGTTAAGAGGGAGTGTTGATGTAATTGTAACTTCGGAATGTATTCATCCATATTTCTTATGTATTGTAACTCGATGTTTTATTTTTGGATGTATTGTAATGTATTTGAGTCATGTCATACCACGATGTTTATTCTAGGAATTTTCTATAATGAGAAAGTCATGTCAATTCATTGTGGGTAACCCTCCTATTAGTCAAGGGTTAAAGTCCCCACAGTTGTGGGGCCCTTGGGTTATTAGACTATCCTAGTGAATTCGACCCTAGGTGAGTCATTATAAGTTGGGGAAATAGTCCCCACCATTGTGTTACCCTCCTATTGGTCGGAGGAGGCAAAGGCCCCACAAGTGGTGGGGCACTAGGATTATTAGACACTCCTAGAGATGTCGGCTCTAGTAAGTAATTGTTGAGGCCGACATGTTGGAGTGGGTTCCAAGTGAATGAAAGAATATAAATAGAGAGTGAGAGCCTCTCTATTTATCACTTGCAACACTTACACTCACTCATTGGGGCACATGAGTGAGAGAGGAGAAGCTCTCTTAGTGTGAGAGAGAGAGAGACTGCTGCTGTCGGGAGATCATCTTACTATTTTTCGGTTTTACCTTTTGTGCTGATTCTATCTCTGAGGAAGTTGCGGAGTTTTCTCCTTTATGGTTTCCCCGAGGAAAATTCTTTGTGTCTCTTGTCTCTTGTGATGTGCTTATGTTTTATTGTGGCATGGGCAGTGTTTTGAGTGTTTGTAGCCTCATACTCCCTACTTGATGAGTAGTGTTTTGAGTGTTTGTACTAACAGGAGATTTGACACCTGCACGAGTTAATAACAATGCATTTCTGAGGCTTCTTTTTTCTTCATCCCTCTACTCTACCCTAGCAGTTATCTCTTGTGTATTCTTTCTCAATTGCTCAAGGGTGAGAGTTCCCCTAGTTGATGAAACAAAAAGAAATCTCAGCCTTCTAATGACTCATTCCAAAACAAGGGTGGCAGGGACAGTTGTTTGAATTTATACAGGTTGAGTTGTAGATGTAGAACCTTGGATTTGGATTCTAGTAATGATTGGTGACCTGGGAGGAGGAAGTTTGCTTGTGTTATTACTTGACATTTTTACAATGGCACTCATTCTAGTGACATTTTTTGATGGCCTAGGTGTGTAGGTTGCTGGATAATATACAGGCAGTCAACACAAGGAAATAGTCCAACCACAAAGGCTTCAAATTGATCCCATGTAGAGATGATTCTATCCTCGAGTTGTTTTGGATGACTAGATCCTATGGATGGTAGACCTCCATCAACATAATGGTTTTCATATCTAAGATATCTTCTCTTCCCTCAAGGAATGTCTCAGATAAGTTTGAAGTAATTGGGTTCTAGACTAGACTATCTGAGAAAAATAAGACAATGATTGTAACAGGTTTTAGGCAAGGAAGTTATGATATGTAATTCATAGCAGGGAAATAATTACTCAACTTATAACAATATAATTCAAGTTTACTTCCTTTGATCAACTTTAGATAAAACTAAACAATGATAATTGCAATGCTTAATCCAAAGTATTATAAGTGTAAAACTGTCTTATCAGGTAATACCAATTGAAAAATTAGTATTAGAGATAAGTAATCATTCATCAGTTGCATAAAAGAGTATGTAAATTAAATAAATACATTTATTTAATGCACATTTAATGTGTTAATATTGTAAAGAGACATCTATACATAAATCAACACATTCAATAGATGAGCAACGAACGATTGGTATGTTAGAAAGATAGAAGAAAGATTAGAATTCATGAAACACATTTAATGAATAACCATATAAAATAACATAAGTAACAATATAATTTTATTCAACATGAAAACATTACAACATTCAAAAATTACAAAGTTTTCCTGATACATCTATGGTAGTACCTTCTCCCGTGGCTCTCCTAGACTTAATCCCGCTATCCCCTCTTTCTTGGGAGGTACCCTTCCCTTTAAATAATATTACAAAATTTTACAAAGAAAGGCACTTCCCAAGATGTGGGATCACAAAATACTTGGTTTCACGATTTGGCCAGGGAAGAACGCCACTTGTCAAATACATCCATCAAATCTTGGATGTCCCTAAATTGAGCATGTTCTCAATGTATTTATGCTTTACATATTAAGGAAGCAATCTCTTTTTTCTTTGTCTTCATCCATTATTTAAGGAAAAAACAATTCTCATTAATGAAGCGAGGGGTGTCTCAATCCATTGCTTGATTTCCTTCATGCTAAGCTGAGTGATTCCCAATATATTCTCCTTGATTCTAGCAAAATCTCTCTCAATTTGTTCCAATTTCAGTTTTGGAGGCATAGCTTGATCAATAGGATCTAAAAATGGAAGATCCAGATAACCGAGCAAAGTATCAGAAGCGAACCATATTATTTTACAAGACAACCATCCATTTTTAATGATGGTTTCCATTAAGTCACATATTCTCTCTCATGTCTCAATGTATACCTCAATTTTCTTGAGCTTAAGATTTTCCAAGATTGGCAGATCATCTGGTCTATCTTTAATATATTTATGGCAATCTATGATGTGGTCATAAGATCTAGTTTCTTATTTTCTCCTCTTGTTATGATCATGGAGAACATCAAATTGATGCTCAAATGCATTATACAGTTCTTAAATTTCATTAAATCCTTTAAACAAATTAACCATCCCTTGATAATACTCCACATTAATTCTGCAGGCTAGCTATTTGAATTCTTCCCCTGTAAACTTGGAGAAGGAAGAGGTAGTGGATACAAGATGGTGATATTTGAGTTGTTGTTTAAAGATATAAATCTTTTCATCCTGTTTCTCATTCAAGTGATCTACTTTCTCAAGATGCTTCTTGAGATAATCAATTTTTCTTTGAATCTACTTTAGCTTCCCTTCATATTCGTTCCTCAGATGTTGGATTTCTTGTCTATGTTGTGCCTCGGCATGTGATAGGTATTGTTTGGACTTTTGCAGTTCTTGCTCTTTTTCTTCCAACTCTTTGTTCATTTGAGAAACTAAATAAAAATTGGCTCTAGCAAAATATCCCATAGCAACTGTTGTGTCTAGGGATTCTTGTTTGGTAGCGGAGGAGTCCCTCTTCCATATAATATGATTTTGGACTCCCCCTGGATTTAATGTGCCTTACATTGTTATTTTAGATCCCTTGTTCACCAAAACCTTATCTTTCCTGCTCTAGAAGTATTTTCCCAAAGATACCACTGCATCCTCTCTAAAATCATCTATCTCCTTAGTTGTTGACATGGTTCCCTGATGAATAGTAACCAAAGGTTTAGGCTGGGAAGTTTCAGTGAAGGGGACTTCCATATTGAAGGGTGGAATAATGGTAGGAGGTGTAGGAATAATAGGTACAAGAGATGAAGAAATAGAAGTGGGGATAGGTTTATAAGTTTGAGGGAAGAAGTTGTGGGGATAGAAGGAGTATCTAGTTGTGGAACAAAAGAATGTGGGGATGTCAGGGTAATATAAAGTCCTGATGAGGTTGAAATAATAGGTGAAGTAGAGGGAAGGGTATAAATAGGTGTGTATTGAGGTACCAAGGATGTGCCACTGGTATCGGAAATAATTTGAGACATATTAATCTCGGAGAAAGAATATTGGGAAAATGAGGAATAAAAAATAATCCCAGATAACTGGGTGGTGGTAGAGGATGAGGTCATGGTTGTGAAGACATCAACAGGATAGGTGGAAGGATTTTTTTTCTTCCTCTAGATCAATGTGGATATTTTGTACCTCCACATTGGCTTGGGTAAATGGATCTACCTGCTGAATTGGAGGAACTTGCAGTATTTGTTGTTTAGGATGCTCCACAATTTGAATTGCTTATGGTGGAGGTTGAGGGATTTGTTCATGTAGATGCAGTTATGGAAGGGTTGCATGAAGTTTCTACTCTATTTCTAGAGGTTAGGCCATAGCTTCTTGTGCTTCTACCTTTGAGCTAAGATTCTCCAAGATTTTCTTGAACTATGATACCCTATGTAAGATCTCCAATACGGAGGAGGGTTGTTCTTTCTCAGGACCTTCAAGAACAACTTTTCCTTTATCCTTTGATTTTTCAACAGCAATAATGGAAGAGATGGATAATGCTTCCTTTGTGTCTTTTTCTACATCCTTCTTGTGTAGATCCTCTTCCACTTTCAACCGGAGTTGTCTGAAATGGAGGGAAGATGTTTTCAGCTCCTTCTGATACTGGAACATGTTGGTCTTCTCTAGAGGAGTGGAAATCATGCTTACTACCTCTAAAAAATCAATAGCCCCTATGTATATAGAATCATCAGGAACATCCTGATTGGCATATGCAATTTTATTATGTTCTTGCACAAAATCATTATCGAATAAAGACTTGGGATCATGCATCCTTCTGGGAGCCTCTCCTAGATTCATTTTTGCTATGGATTTTCCCAGGATAGAAACATGAGTAGAGTTTTGCAATGTTAAGAATCCTAAGTTCAAAGGAAATTTGGGCCAAATTTTTCCTCTTAGCTGCTGCAATCTTTGAGAAGGCTCCATAAATGACAGGCTGATATGCAATCTCTTGTGAGACCATTCTTTCTGGGACTATCCTCATTAGTAGATGAACTATATTGCTGCCTCAAATATGGATGTAGGAAAAGTATTCACTTACGTACCAATCACCCATTAGGGAAATCAAAGCTCTAAACCTCTCTAAAAACGTTTGGGAATCTCCCCTAAAAAACATTTGGTACATTGACCCTATAAAGTGTTCACAAATTTCATATATCCGAGGGACAAAGTTATCCTACCACATATCTGAAGATTAAATGTGGACCGACGAAGATGTCCTAGTCCAATTCGATCCCATGGATGGGAATTAAGAAGTCGCATAGAATATGTCCATGACATACCCTGACATTTAGAAAACCAGATTCCTGGATGTTGAAAACTTCGGATATTTTTCAATTTCTTCCTCGAGCACCACTGACAGGATATGTTCCCAGTTAAAGGATTCATCTGTAAGTGATATGTGATGTGCTTTAGGAGCCCATTCAGTTTTGAACTATGTACAATTAGGTAATCCATATAGCTGAAAAACATAACTTATAGCAATGAGAATGACTCTCTAAAATATGATATAAGGTAGGCCTTGTCTACATTGGGTATGAACTCAGCAGGGTTATCCATCCAGGACTTTAATACTTCTTCATAGTCAAACTGGGTCATGGTTGCAACATGAAATTGGGTCGTGAGGAAATATTGAGTAGGTTTGAGAGCATATTCTCTTGCAAATACATTCGAGTGGAAAGAGGCCACCGAGGTTCTAGTGTGGCTGTCGAAAGACCATTCTTTAGGGCTTGCATGGTTAAGTGCCCACTTGATCGAGTCTATGTACGACATGAAAGGGGGTCTGGCTAGAATTCAATGGAGGTGATAATCTATAATTTTTGCATATTTAGGATGGTCACGGGTAATTACAGAGAAGTCATTGTTGTCAAATATGGCGTAAATCCTGGACTATTCGAGTTGGAGAGTTTCAGACAAACGTCCATTGGTGTCAGTGAGAATATTGGCATTTTGGGTCCTTTCTCTTTTTCTCATTGAGAGTAGTCTTAGACCTAGTGTTTCTGGACATACTAGTGGACTTGGAGGTAAATTCTGACAGAAATTTGGAAACCATAATTAAAATTTACCACGGTTAAAAATAACAGAAAAATACGCTAAGAGTAAGAAACTTACCGGTGGACAGCTTGGAGATCTAAGGATTGGTGAGCTCAATGAGAAAATTTTGGACTAAAAATATCAAATGCAGTAGAAATTGCAAGTGAAAATGGTAAAGAATTAGTAAATTCGAATAAATTAAATAAGGCTGGACTCAACGCCATAATAGATCTGAGCCGTAAATCTCGCAAAAATAGACGATTGAGATTAGTGCGGGAAACCAAAATGTGGAGATGAAAATAACCAAAAAACATTAGATCTTATGTTTTCCACAATCCAAAATCCGCATTACGGGTTACAGAATGCAGGATGAGAATATTATCCAAGAAAAAATGCTTAAGGTTCCGTAATCCGAAATCCACAAAAGATTTACGGATTGCAGGTCACGAGTAGACAGTTGCAAAATTTATTTTTTTATTGATTTTCTTCTTTCCGCAATACACATTGTAGGTTGCGGTTTGTGGAACCGAAAAAGGAAAATCATGCAAAAATGAATTTTCCACTTTCCACAATCTGCATTGCAGAATGCGGAAAATAGAACCAGAAAGATAACTTTATTTTGAAAAGGATTTCCGCAATATGCAATCCGCATTGTGGGTTGCGGGTTGTGGAAATACCAACATTTATTAAACAAAGAAGATTCTAATATCTACAATTTGTACTTATGGGTTGTGAAATGCAAGAAATCGATTTCCCAAATCCCCCCAAAAAATAAATTTCGCAGTTCGATTTCTGGTTGCGGATAACGAAAAACATATATAAATGAAAAGGGCGCTTCCACAATCCACAAAACCAAATAAAATAAGGTTTTTCAAGGAAATTTCATTAAATCCAAAACACAGTACTTACAGTAAAGAAGATAAAAAACCCTATAACATGATCATGGCTTTGAAATCCAATTAAATGGATAAGTGGGGCTCCCATTTTAAGCTGTTAAAATTGGGATCTGTTTCTCCCAGCAACAGTGGGAATGGATGGAGTCGTAGCTTGTCCGGTAGCATAATGATTAATAGAAAATTTCTCGTTTGATTTGTAACATGGTGTACAAATTTAGTACTCTTGGAGCCAATATTTCCATCGACATATGGCCGAGGTTTAAACTTAGGCTCGAAGTTAGACCGTGGAAAATTAGGTATAATCTCATATAACATCCCAGACTGAGCGTAAATCATGTCTAGTTATTGAGATCAGAAAATAGTACGTTCCTCATTAATAAATTTGGATGTCGAAAGATCATTCGTGATATATGGAGATAATAAATTAAGGAACCTTTCCAATAGAAACTCAGGCAGAATGTTGGCCTTAAGAAACCTCTTTCGTCTATGCCACTCTTGAATATGATTAGAAATATGTGTGGCTTTGTATTTCTGAAATGTCGACAAGATTTTGGTACTAGAATTGTAACGTATTGGTAACTAAAAGGGGTTCAAAAAGGTAATGTATAGATCATTAAAGGTCCGATATGTTCTCCCATGAAAATCTATATACCATTTCACCGCAGGCCCCATGAGGGTGCGTTGAAATAGGCGTAAGCAAACTGAATCATGATTTAAGGAATTAGAAGAGCACCATAGGTGGAAAGTGGTAACATTATATCCAGGTTCCTCGCCATTCCTACCTTCAAACTTTGGAATGTACGAAGGAAGATTAGCAAGAATGACTGGCAACATCAGATCATGAGCAAGTGGATCATTAGTCAACTTCGACAAGTCAGGAAGATTCAAAGTAGTTAGGAAAGGGATACTAGGTTGTGCCATTTGGTTCCATGCTCCCTGACAGGATTGATTCACATATGGTTGATTGTTGTAAATACGGTGTCCTTGTCCATTGGGATAGTATCCTCCTCCTACTTGACCCATAAAAGGATACACAAGAATGTTATAATTCAATACACCTTAAGACTGGGGTGCTAGATAGCCACAATTATAAGACTGATACAAGGGTTTTCCCCCATACATATAAGGAGGTACATAAACTCCCGATACAACAAGATCGACAAATGAGGGAACAACATGGCTAGAGGAAGTAGTCTATCCCAAAGGACAGTGCGGGTTGTAAGGAGGGTGTGTCATGAGAAACACATTCAAAGGAATAGGTGCAGAAGACAATGGAACATATGATGGAATGTATGATGTACCTCCAATGTTCACATGTCGAGGGTCACCTACACGATAAGGGATCCAAGTATTATTCCTAGATGAAGGGTGTGAGAATCCTCCCACAAAGGGTGTGAAAGGTGCAATATGGCCACTACCAAACCTATGGGCATGGAAAGGGATGGCAGTGCCCCCAGAAACAATACTAGGACCAACACCAGGATCAACGATAGATGACGAGAAACTATTGGTCATATTTGGCATGCCAAATATAAAAGGCCTAGTGCTAGAGGGAATATGGTGAGTCTCACCACTCAACCAACATGAGGAAGACCTCCCATAAGAAACTACAAAATCTAACATATCAGGTTGTGAATTGAAGGAAGTTCCTCCCCCAGGAGGGTCGGTTCCAACCGGAGTTCCAGGTCTACTGAATGTCACAATCCCCATTTGAGATGATGGAGAAGGAGGGAACTATGGGGTCTCAGATGTCGTTGGCATAGGTTTTGGGATAAGTCAATTGTGCAGCATCGCGGATCTTGTGCAAGCTCAAAATACACTGAACAAGACAAAGATGGCGTAGAAGGCAGAAGATAGACTATTTTTGAATAGTTTGTGTCACTTTTTGTACCTTTTTACCATATTTTGCGGATATTGGTCATTAATTGGTAGAGTCAGTTAAGAATTAGTTATAAAATCATCCAAGTGGACCATGAATGTAAAGGCGCAAGCCTATAAATAGAATAAGAATTGTAAATGTGAATATCATATCATAGAATGAATATTGAGAACGTGAGGCTCAGTTAAATTGTTGTCTGTTTTGGATCCGTGGTTGATTGCACATAAGCTAAAATCATAAGAAGGAGGTTGATCTAAACTGTTGTTCGTTTCCTGTCTGTCTCTTTCTTTTTTTCTCTCTGCTAGCCCAATGATGAATGTGAAGTGAATATGAGACATGGAGCTATGATGCAATGTTTATTGCTTATGGATAATGTCATGTTTCTAGATCTATTTTCGCACTTGTAGGCCTGTTATGGTTATGAATGAATTATGCGATCTGTGAAGAGAAATAATGAATGGTTTTGTTAATAATTGAGTAACTGGTCATATCTGGTAGATAAGTTGATGAATTTTTGATGCCCATAGTCCTCTTCTATTCTGCAAAAAATTGGTTCCGTCAGCCCTCCCTCGAACTTCTCGGGTGAGACTTCATCCACTTCGCGGGTGTTGTCGGACGAGGTAAAACCTGTCTGGGCCGGTTCTCAGGGAGATCATGGTGAATTGAGTGTCAACAGAGTGGGAACCCATGTCGATTGGGTTTTTTTGGTTGGGTGAACCAAATTTAGGCATAGTTGGAGAACTTGATGCTTTAGTTGGAAGATATTAAGAAAGGGAAAGAGAATCACAGAGATCTTTGGTGCACTCGTTGTCGTGTAGATGGACACACTAAAGATAATTTACTTCAATTCCAAAATTATCTGCCATATGGGTTTCCAGACCCACTAATTTATGGAAGTGTACCATGGTGTCGCATATGTCAAGTCTATGGGAACCGATATGAAGAATGTCCCTACATGCAGAAGATGGTGACGAATCCAACAAACCTATATTGTTCTTTTTGTCGATCTGTGGGGCATGAAGATAAAGAATGTCATGCATATTAATTTCTTTAGGAAAGGAAATACGACTCATACTTTGTGAAGGGTGAAGATAAACATGCAGTACAACCATAGCCTCAGGTGGTAAACTCTCAAACTCAACTGCAATATACAACCCCACCGCAGATGCAATTTATACCATCGCAACCACAACAACAGTTTGCACCGCAACCAGAGTTCTCACCGCAAGCGTAGTATAATCAAATACCGATGACTCCACCACAACCATAGTATGTTCAGGGATCACACTATGTTCAAGAGCAGCTGAATCTCCCACCCCATCAATTGGCTCAGCCACTGTACCAAGAGCAAGGAGGATTTCGAGGAAGAGGAGGAGAAAGAGGTCGCAGAATTCTCTAGTGTTACAATTGTGGGGTATTTTGACATTACCAGAGAGATTTCCCACTCTTGCAGTGTTCATGTACATACTAAACTACAATTGATCATACTATCAAGAACTCCCCACACCTAATTTCAAGAAGGAATGTTCCTCAATTGCAAAATTAGAACGAGTTGCAGAATCAAAATCAGATATAGAACCATAATAAGTTATAGAATAAGGCTCATAATCAAGTTCCACTTTAGAATCAAATTGTGAATCAACCCATGAATCCCTTGTTGAACCAAAATCCACCACTGAATCAGAATCTGCCGATGAAGGATCGATAGTTGTGATGATCTCAACAGAGTCCAGAACAGAGGATGTTGACATTGCCATCGTCACCCACGGAGGTGCGATGACTGGAGAGGATGGGCCCCACCTGCAGGTTCGATTGGTTGGGAAAAAGAAGGTGTCATTTGATATCCCAACAAAAAAAGAGACATTCTTTGGAGCTTGGGATGTGATCAAAAGAAATCCTGGTAAGTCACCTATTTATGAAATGCCCTATGATTTTATTCTTCGTTGGAGGTAGGACCATCGCAGAAGCATGGTACCTTGTAGCAGTTCTTTGAGAGTTGCTTGTCATTGGAAAGAGATCACGATGCTCTGACCAAGATTGAAAATTTGTTGCACCGCTCGGGTAAGGAGTGAAAGGACTGCATGATGAACTCTTACACAAGAAAAAGATGGGAAAATAGATGCACATGAACATTCATATCGGGGACTATGAAGTAGATTCGGTCATTTTGGATTTGGGCTCAGATGTGAATATTCTGACAAATCAAACTTGAAAGAAAATGGGGAGGCCAACATTCGGTTGGTCCCCTGTGCAGTTGCAATTGGCTAATCATGCCAAAGTACAATTGATCAGACGTGTGTCAAACTTGGTCATATATGTTGAAGGTATGAATACTTATGCTGATTTCGATGTGATTGAAGTTGTGTATGGTGGAGCTCCTATCCTGCATTGTTGGGGATTGGATGGGCCAATGCTAGTATGGCAATCATTAACTTCAATAAGTGAATGATGAAATTTGAGAATAAAGACATTAGACACATCACTCCTATGGATGAAAACGAGGGACGAAGATATATTGAACCAGTGAAAGATGAATTTGTTAGGGGGTGGGATCATCTTACAACATTTCTGAATATTACATCCACCCAACTGCTGATGGAGAACTTGGTTGGCACAGCTGCGTATTCTAATTCTGATGATGCGTAGAGAACTAGAAAAACCGCATGCACAAGGTATCATTCCAGAAGTGTGGTCTGATCATGCAATCGATGTGCCATGTCAAGACTAATATTTTCGAATTACTAGTTAACGAAGGGATACCTAAGATATCTGCATTCTTAATTGAGTTTGAAGAGAAGGTGTCAAAACCACAATTATTGTTGTCGATGGAGGAAGCACTGAAGGCTACTCTAGCACATTGGTGGGAGACCCATAAAAAGACAATTACTGGATGGGCATAGTGTTGACGGTTGATGACAGTTCACTTTGGAAACACAGAAGTGTATCAAACTAGGCAGTATGATGGGAGAAATTACCCTAGCATCCATTTGATGGAATGCCAAAAATTATGGGCACCATGACCAAAAGATGAATGGGTCCATGCTTTTATTCACACCTTGGATGGAATGCCAAGGTCATGTTATATATTAGCGAAGTTGTGCATAGAAATAACCAATTGGGAGGAGCTAATGGTTTGATTTGATCATACATTTAGTTTCACAGATCCCAATATAGATGTCCATAATGCCCTTTAGATCATCCGAGATGTGGTATTAAAAGTAGTGTCGGTTGCATATCCAGTGGATCCACATGCGCTTGCCACATGCAATCGATGGTGGAATTTTACAATGTGTCTGGAGAACCTGAGGATGACAATGAGCTATGAAATATCAATATTGTAGAAATATAAGGGATTAAGGATGTCACAGCACCAGATATACTAACTGATCCCATGAATAACCCACTGAAGATCAGAAAAGTTAACATTGGTATAGAGGAGAACCCAAAATTTGCAAGTTTTGGGGACAACTAGGACAAAGAGATTATGGAAAAGATCATAGATCTGCTATATGAATTCCAAGATCTGTTTCCAACCAAATTCTCTGAAATGAAAGGAATTCTAGGTGACCTGGGAGAAGATTCCATTAAATTCCAATGCGAAACTAGTAAGACATAGACCATATCGCTTGAATCTGTGATACAAGGAGAGGGTTAAAGCTGAGCTAGATAGGATGTTAGATGCTGGAATCATTGAGCCAGTGCAAGAATCAGAATGAATCATTCCTATGGTGGTCCAAGAAAATAAAACCGATGAAGTTTGAATCTGTGTCGACCTCAGAAAATTGAATGATGATTGTATGCATGACCCATTTCCAACACCATTCATATATGAAGTACTCAAAAGAGTAGGAAATCAAGAGATGTACTCTTTTATAGATGGATTTTCTGTCTATCACCAGATAAGAATCAAAAAATAAGATTGACATAAAAAAACATTTGTCACTGAATGGGGTTGTTTCCAATAAACCATAATTCCCTTTGGGTTGGAGAACGCACCAGCGATATTTTCCTAGGTTGTTTTCATTGCATTCAAATATTTCATTCAGAAGTTCCTATAGGTTTATATGGATGATTGGAAAGTGTATGGTATAATTAAGGATCATCTGGAAAACCTATGACTGATGCTGGAAAGATGTCGATAGCATCAGATCATGCTAGAATTGAAGAAGTGTATTTTATGTGCACCATTTTGGATGTTGTTGGGTCACATTGTGTGAAAGCAAGGATTGTTGGTCGACCCTGTGAAGATAGCGCTCATTTTAATTTTACCACCACCAACAAATTTGAAAATGCTTAGGGCGACACTGGGGCTCACCGGGTATTATCACAAATTCATCAGAGGATATGCTGCGATTACTGCCCCTGTGAAGAAACTATTGAAGAAAGATGCTGCATTTGTATGGAGTCTAGAATGTCAAGGAAGCTTTAACACTCTCAAGGCCAATATGGCTTCGGCGCCCATACTTTTGTTCCAGAATTGAACAAGGAGTTCCATGTCCATGTCGATGCATCATCTGTCGCACTAGGAGTAGTGCTCACGCAGCCAAGAGAAGGAGATATTGATCACTTGATCGCTTTCGCTAGTCAAAAGATTTAATTTACTAAGAGAAACTATACAACCATAGAGAGAGAAGTTCTGGAAATGGTATATGCACTACATAAATTCACACATTACCTCCTAGGTGGTCATTTTAAGATTTTTACTAACCATTCTGCTTTGTATTACCTAGTCAATAATCCTGTATTGGGGGGGAGATATGCCGCAGGATACTTCTCTTTAGAATTTTTATTTTTAAATAATTATGAAGCCAGGTCACTTGAATGCTGGCTCGGACCATCTGTCTCTGATCGATATAGGCAAAGAAGTAAAAAACATTGACGAGGGACTGCCAGATGCACAACTATTCAGAGTCGACATAGAGGATGATTATTATGAACAAATAATCCATTTCTTGGTGATAGGAGTCGTGCTGGAATATTTTTCAACAAGCTAGAAGAAGCAGTTGGTAGTTATATAAACTTGGCTAAGATGATATTTTGTAGCATTGTGTCCTACCACATGAACAAGGCTATATTTTGGAAGAAGCACATGTGGGAGTCGCAAGTGGAAACTACAGAGGACAAGCTACTGCGATAAAGATGATTCACGCAGGGATTTGGTGGCCCACCTTACATATTGTTCCGACAGATTATGCATGGCGCTGCAATGTTTGTCAACGTACTGGAAAACCATCGCAGAGGGATGAGATGTCACTAGTACCATAAGTAACCTTGCAAAATTTTGATAAATGGGTTGTGGATTTTGTGGGTCTAATCAACCCACCTAGGAAGATAGCTAGTGCATGATATATAATCACAGCAACAAAGTATCTGACGAGGTGGGTAGAGGCTGCATTGGTCATGGATTGCACCGCTGCGACAGCAACAAGGTTCCTATTTGATAATATTGTGACACGATTTGGATGCCCAAGGATATTGATGAGTGACTAGGGTAGTCACTTCATCAACCGCACAGTAAGAGCGCTAACGAAGGATTTTCATATACAACACAATAAAAGTACCCCATATGATCCACATGTGAATGGAACTGTAGCTTTCAACAAGATCCTAGAGCATGCACTTACAAAGGTATGTAACACTAACCAGGATGACTGGGATTTGAATATTCCTGGAGTACTATGGGCATATCACACCACTTGCAAGCGATTCATGGGTCAAACATTGTTCAAATTGGTATATGGTAAAGAGGCCATCATGCCTATGGAATACATTGTTCCCATTTTGCACATTGTAGCAGTGATGGTCATGGATGATGAAGCAGCGCTAGAAGAGCGCATCGCACGGTTGATACATCTTGAAGAAGATCGATTTATCACATGTTTCCATCAGCACATTGAGAAGGATCGACAAAAGGCTTTGCATGATCGCCACATAAAGAAAAAACAGTTTTAGCAAGGTGATTTGGTACTATTGTACGATAGTAAATTCTTGAAGTATCCAAGTAAGTTACAGATGCACTGGTTAGGTCCATATCTTGTTGACTCCAATACTTCTGGGGGGGAAGTTCAACTACAACAATTAGATGGAGTGGTGCTGCCAAAAATTGTGAATGGTAGCCAAGTGAATCCCTATA
This sequence comes from Pseudotsuga menziesii, assembly GCA_001517045.1. Classification (NCBI taxonomy): domain Eukaryota; kingdom Viridiplantae; phylum Streptophyta; class Pinopsida; order Pinales; family Pinaceae; genus Pseudotsuga; species Pseudotsuga menziesii. The sequence continues at coordinate 190,756 of LPNX010313744.1, forward strand.
GGATAGGGCCGAAATTGCATAGTGCTTGAGGCACTACGCAATTTAAAAAAAAAGGAATAGATAGCCAGAGGAAGGGCCCACCAAGAGGAAGTGGATGCGCAAGTAGGGGAGTCAGTAGCGTAGTTAGGAAGATCTGTTGCAACAGTGATAGGGTCACGACGTAGTCAAATCAGTAATAAATGAAGAAGAATTAAAATAGTTAAATGATGACACTTGTTGGATCAACGCATATTGATGGCGGATCTGACTGTTGGGTTGATAGGATCGACGACAGATTTGGGTATTTAATGCATGAATTGGTCATGATTCCTACGGTTGATTCGGTAATTATTAGAATGGATCGAATGGATTCTATAAGAAGGTGCATGACGTAAATTGAAAGCACCACTATGCTAAGTCAATTTGTAAGGATTGTTGAAGCATAATTAAGTTCCAGAGCTACTGAGTGATTTGCGAGAGTTGCAGAGTGAAGAAGAGGGTGCGTCACGACTGAGGAGAATTGTTGTGGCATGCAGATCACCCCAAAAACAATAGAGATTTCGAGTGAGAGGGACTCACTAATCAGACCAGTCACCATTGTTGAGGAAGTTTCTAGTATGCAGGTTAGATCTTCGTCCATCCCGATAAATAAGTGGCGGGGGCATAGTCCTAGGTCTCTAGCGCCAATGAAGAGGCATATAAGAACATCTGTAAGAGCGTGAGAATATGCAATCATCTAGATGAGGCCATTTAGCTCTAGTGCTGTAGAGTCAGTGGTTCGAACCGAGGTCTCCATTAAGGAAATCTCGGTCTACATCATTCCCACCTGACTTGGTGGGAAACCTCGACGACTAACCAAAACTTAGAAGTATCAACCGAATATGCCACCTCTACCAAAAGGGATGGTGTGCAACATGGATATTGTCCCAGCATTGGTGAAGATGAAGTATGATGACCATGGCTTGTTGGCATTACAAGACATAGCGAACGAGCCTTATGAGTCTTTTCCCTTAGTTTCAAGAGGGCCCATAATGCATATCTTGCAAGGATGTGTGCAAGGGTTGGATAAATTTGGGTTGATAGGGATAATCAACATGCTGAATTTTGGGGGGCTGAATGAAGCAAATGCCTATGTTAAGCAAATCTTATCTTGATTTCATGGAGAGACATTGTGGTTGGAAACAACAGTTGCAATCATGGTGGTTTTGATCTCGAACATTTTGGGGTTGCCAAAGGTTGGGCCAGACCCATCACAATACTTCAAAGGAAGAGATAATGATAAGCGACTTGCTGCACGATTGAAGGTGAAGTATGACTTGCACCATGATGGTATATCATATCACATTGATAGCACCAATGACTGGGAAGTACGTGTCAGCGCTAGGATCTTAGCAAGTAAGATTTTCTATAAGAATCACCCCATCCAATGCACTTTAGGAGGGATTGTGTGTGCACAACAATGCATAGAAGGGGTACAAATGAACTAGTCACTCTTCTTGCTGAACCAACTGACAGAGGATGCGGTATCAGTTCAGGCCGGAGAGAGGCCTTTCATATATAGTTGGCTATTGATCATCATTGCATTATTGGATTGGATGGAGCCAGTGGACTAATAAGGGATGGAGGTTGAAGTAGTTAAGGTATGTAAAGGCACAAGGTATAAAAACCTGTGGTGGTTCTATTAGAAGAAGCTACCATAAAATAACAAAGGATTATGCGGTTCGCAATTGGGCCACACACTATTCATATCTAGGAATGACATGACCCTGACAAGCAATGGATATCGATGTCCTACAAGCTGACAGTGCAGAATTGGAAGCAAAAGTTCAGGATTGGCCCATAGAATGGCACGAATCGGCAAGTGTGGATGAAATATCGACAGGACTACCAGCAGATGCACCTAATGATCTAGTACGAAGAACTGACCAGCGGAGTCACCATGACTCCAATGGAAAATCATCGACAGAGACTGACCCAGAGGCACAATGCATCCTTAAGGAGATAAGGACTAAGAGGCAAAAGTAGTAGGATGTGAGCATCAACAGAATCTCAACATTGGAGGAGCAACTGCAATGGCTTGTTAAGGCCTTCAATGACACAATAGATACCACAGTAAGAGAAATGAAGAAGTATACCCAGGAAGGATTCATTGAGGTGAGAACCAAGTTAGATTCTATCCATAATGTTGTTTTAAGAAGAGCACCGGAGAGTGCCACTGTGTAGGACTATGTGTCAATCAACACCAAGCCACAGGTTAGGAATGTTCAGATTCCCTCAACTGCGATTGGATTTGGACGAGAGGATGTGAACTCCTTACTGCAGCAGCTGCAGAGCATTGTAGTGGATATCAATAAGTTGTACACCTTGACCGTAGTACACATGCAGCGGGTCGCCAACCAAGATTTGGTCGATCGACAGAAGGATATCAACGACCAATACTTGTGGTCGCAAGAAGAAGAGGAGGCATTGGGAAAAGAGGTGGAGAAATTGCACCATACAAAGGAAACATTGACGGTCAACAAAGCACAGGAAATTGAGGCACTGAGGAAGGTACAAGAGGAGCTAAAGAAGAAGAATGCATAAGAGATCACATAACTGAAGAAAGAAAACATCTGCCTTGTTATTGAGAAGGTGCACTTTTTTTCTAGTCGGGGGCAAGTGGAAGAGGCTATTATGGATGTTTGTTAGTAAATCCATGAAAACATTACGGAGTTGGATACAGTAGCAAAGGAAAAGTGACTCAAGAAAGTTATCGTGTAGTTACAGCTGGACAACAGTATTTTGAACACTCTGGTCTACCCAAATACACCACCAGATAAAATTGCAGAATGGAAGGGTTACATTGAGGAGATAGAGACACAATTTGAAGAAATGGAGTAGGAGGCCAAAAATTTTACTATAGCGACAACACAATTTTTGCGTAGTGTTGTTCAATATGAACAATTAGAGCAACTGACAAAGCAGTTGCGAGAAGCTGATGGCTAGTTGGAAACACTGAAGACGACATTGAGGACAATGTGTAACACCTCGGTTTTGACCTCGACTCCATTAAATGTATATGATGTATATATTGTAATTAATCATGGTGTGGAGTTCAAGGAAAAATCCCCACCACTGATTTATCATTTTATGTTTCAGCGATTAAAATTGATGCTGATGGTATTTTGTGCTAGCCAAGAACATTATAATTATGGACACCGTGTACATCTTCAATTTAATTAAAATACCCACAACCAACTATGTCAATGAAACAATAATGATATGGGGGCATGATTACTAAGGATAAGGTGGGGGGATATTCAACCTTTGGGGCCAATGGGGAAAATCCAAATGTTAGGAAAAGAACCCAAGAGAGTGGGAAAATACTGTCCTTGTCTTATTCACCAACCAAGTTAATTCCCATGGGTTAGTTGGGCAGTTATTTCCTTGGGGAAATGTATGCATGGGCAGTCATCATTTCTGGCAGAGCTACTAGTCCTTAACCTCATACATGCCTAAAGAAGGGTCGGATATCATTTCAGTCCCTCACGTGGGAAAAAAACCCATTCCACATTCATGCAGGGGAGTGATCCAGAGGTAGTGGCAGAGGGAGAAGCAGCTCACCATTCACACCTAGGATATTTTCTCAGGTGCTCACGTGTATGCAGACATTGCCGGATGCACTCATGTGGTTGAGATTACTCTCATTTTTGGGTTGCTGTGTCTTTTCCCCTCATGAGGATAGTCGTTATCTGTAATTTATTCAAGAAAGAATTCATTTTTGGTGAAGCTAGTGTGTGGGAGGAGAGACCCACTATTTTCTGGGTGATTGAGTCCATTTTGGCCACGTTAGGGCCAAAACGTCCCTGGGAAATCAAATATGTTGTTAGGGGATGTTCTCACCCTTCATGGAAATTTGTTTTGGTTTCCAAACGATTTTTCCCCAATCCAGAACTGTGTATGTTGCTGTGAATTCGCTTGCTGTTCTGATTTAGACTGTTTTTCAAGTGGAAATGGGGTCTGAGGTAGCTTCACAAACCTAGTGGAATAAGGAACCTCATAGATAGAGCTAGAGGGATGAATTTATTCTTTCCACACCATGAATAACACTGGAAGGGAAGGCATGACCTGAGGGACTATGTAGTAGAGAAGGGGATGCTTCCTTGTGTTGGGTGCGTAGATGTTTAGAAGTCAGGATAGATCTGGTGCAGGTGTCCATAACTATTTGATTGAGCTCACTAGATTAGCAGTCAGCCATTCCAACTCTTGTATAAGCTGATAAAACCAACTGTGTTGGCTTGGCTGAGTTTTTTGTATCCTTGGCTACGTGTGAGCTTGCTAGTGTTCCCTTATTCCTTGTGGAAATCATGCCCAGCTCAGGTGTGGCAGTGCTACTGAGAGATTGATGAGCACACTAGATTATGGTTGGGTGGAATGTTGCAATGACATAGCTGGTTGCGGGACAATATTCTACTAAGATAAGTATCTCTTGTCTATTTTATCTCTGCATTCGTATTTTCTTAATGATAAATGATCAACATGTTAAATGCTTGAATGTGAATGACATTTACTTGCTTCTGTTGTTTAATGAATTAGACATATGCATATGTATTTCATTTCATTGCATTTTATATTGTGTTCATGTGGATTAGTTTTCCCGGGTCGATAGCATCATGGTTGCATCCTCTCCATTGAGTAGACGGGTGGGGACGTGACACAATGCCACCAATTGTTTAGATTATGCAGTCAATGGAGTTAGAGTAACTACAACAATGAGTTGGAAAGGCTCAGGAGCGACAACAAAAGTGCAATGACCACCTCGATGAGTTCCAAGAAATTAACGCCCAATTGTTAGTGAAAGAAGTCGCTGCACTGTAGGTTGTGTAGGAGGGTAAGAAAGAAGTGAATTCCAAGTTGGTGGAGCACCCGTTAAAGAAGGATTTTCTAGGGAGTAAGGAAATTGTTGAGAACATTAAAATGAAGGTAAAAGATATCACTCAACAATACGAACAATTCAAGCTGAAAATCAACGAGTACACCATGTCCAACTGAAGCGGCTCGAGGGAGAGCCACAAGATTGTGTTGGGGGCCTGTTGGAAGGGGTTTTGGGATAAGTCATTTGTGTAGCATCGTGGATGCTACGTAAGCTCAGAATACACCACGCAACACAAAGATGGTGCGCAAGGTGGAAGATAAACTATTTTTTAATAGTTTGTGTCACTTTTGGTACCTTTTGACCATATTTTGCGAATATTGGTCACAATTGGTAGAGTCAATTAAGAATTAGTTAGAAAATATTCCAAGTGGACCATGACTGTAAAGGCACAAGCCTATAAATAGAAGAATAATTGTAAACATGAATATCATATCATAGAATTAAGATTGAGAACTTGAGGCTCAATTAAATTGTTGTCTTTTTTGGATATGTGGTTGATTGCATAGAAGATAAAATGATAAGTAGGAGGTTGGTCTGAACTGCTGTTATTGTTTGTTGTCTGTCTCTTTCTATTTTTTTGTTTGCGAACCAAGTGATGAATGTGAAGTGAATATGTGACATGGATCTATTGTGCGATGTTTATTTCTTATGAATAATGTTATCTTTCTAGATCTAGTTTCACACTTGTAGGCATGTTATGGTTATGAATGAATGATGCTATCTGCGAAGATCAATGATGAATGGTTATGTTAATAATTGAGTAACTAGTTAGATATTTTAGATAAGTTGATGAATTGTCGATTCCCATAGTCCTCTTCTATTCTGCGGAAACTTGGTTCCTTTAGCCCTCCCTCGAACATCTCGAGTTAGACTTCATCCGCTTTGTAGGTGTTTCCAAACATGGTAAAACCTGTCTTGGACGATGCTTAGGGATATCATGGTGAGTTGAGCATCAACAGAGTGGGAACCCTTATTGACTGGTTTTTGTTGGTTGGGTTTGCGCCAACATACGTATGAATCATGATGAAAAATGTCTGTTGGTTAAAGTTTGTATGAGTATGCCTATAATGTCTAGTTCTCTTTTGAGGAGGTGTAGCATATCCATAAGGAAAATTCCCTACCATATGAAGAGAATGACGGGGTACCAGACCTCGCTCCATGATGTCTCCACAAAAGTAAAAAGAATCAACCAATAACGAACCCTAAATCAATCTAGCGCACATAGAGCACACCCCTAAGAAAATATAAGCCAAGTGCAAGCAAGCAAAGGGAGGATAAATGAGCTCTTGAATGTAGCAGGTATGTCTCTCCTAGGAGAGTCTTGAGACTCTCATACACTACAAGTGGAGGTGTGTAACCAATTATAGTGTCCCTCGGCTTCAATGCATGAAGCAGTTGTGCTATCCGACCCCTACCTAGCCAGGACACTCACAGAATAACCTCTGCAAGTACCCCCTGCAATACCTAGGTAAGGAAACTAAGGTCACCCCAATATAATCAGTGTTCAGGAAGACAGTCCCAGGCGGGATCTACCATATGGGCATGGTAACAAATCCTGAAGCTCAAAAGCACCAAAGGTACCTCAAAATCCCCCATATATGAATAATATTCTGGAAGTATATCTGGAGCTGCATAGAGAGTGGAAAGGGTCTATCCCCACCAAAAACATGTACATGGCCTTGTTCCTAACTCCCATGTAAGATGAGCCTCCTGAGAACACTAATGATACCAAGTATTTATCTCTCTCTCTCACCTGGACAGACCCCTACTTTTTTTGTTCAGTAGTCTTGGATAAATTTACTCACAAAAACCTATTCCAATTTTCTAAAACCTAATCTTGTTGATACACCACTATCAAATAAAAAATGTAATTCATTTTAGATTAAGTGTTGATTTTAAGGTTGTGATTACTCAAAGGAAATGGTCATGCAACTATGGATGTTATGAATCAACAATGAAGTAAAAATGCACACCTAACAAACAATGCCAAGTGCAATTTGTCTCTAATGATGAAAACGGGGTAAGCCACTACATGAAATGCATAAGTTTTCCTTCAAATGTGAATGGAACCATTCTTATATAAAATCCTTATGACTATACAACTAAGAAAAAATTAATGCAAGTACTAATTCCATGCAAATTCATCATGCACAAACATGCAAAAGATAAAATATTTTATTATTTGAATAATATATGATATGTAAATGCAATAAAAGAAGAATCTATAACTCCCATACCCTGCAGCAAGTATCAGACACAAGCCAATAAAGACACTGCGATAAAAATTTCTAATGCACTAATATCAAAACAAAAAAGGAGAAGGATGACAAGAACAACTTTTACCTAAAAATCAAAGCAAAAAGGTATTTGGTAAGAAACAAAGGCAGTAGATAGACATCAAAGGCATCCAAGAAGACTCAGGAACAATCAAATCCCACCCATCATCTATCAAACATTAAATTTACACTCAAAATAGAGGCATATGTGACTGTTCACAGGAAAACCACATGTATATGTGACTGTTTAGGAAAACTCCACGTGTATACTTGATTGATACAACTATGACCCACGTACAACAAGAGGAAGGGGGTAAAATGATAGGATAAGACTCAAATTACTTCAGCAGGACACAAATGGGATAACATACTTCTAAAACCGACATAGAAACACAGAGAAACAGAGAGCAATTCAAGAACGCTGTGCACCCAAACCCTAAAGAAAAACAAGGAACCTCCCCAGCAAATTCACCAATTCTGTTAATGAGAGAAGCTTTCTATGGCTTGGGGTAGATCACAACAGACTGAATGAAACCATACATCAATCACTTCAATATGGAAGAGAGATAAATGATTCTAACACTAATGGATACATAACATACCTTATTCCGGACGGTTGTAGTAGATCCTGGTTGAGCTTTTCAACCATGCTTGTACCTACAATTCATCCTCAACAACAACGAACCAAATAAGCATGATATATGTTAAGTGCTAGGCCTACTATAGCATATATAAATCCAACATGTATAATCAAATACAACTACATCCATGGATAAAAATATCCATAGTCATACACATGTAATGGATGAGAAACAAATATTTCAATTAATAATGAGCACAGATAATAGTGACAAACTATGTTGCACCTCGTCGAAATGGAGAAACCGAGTCCTCCACTTGGGCCTCCACTACTTCAATCTTCCATCTCAATTTCAAGCTCACAAGACAAAGGAAATATTGGGAAGAGCAGCAATTTGTGCTCAATAGGACAAAGATATGTACACTCAAGCATATATGAATGGGGCAACAATGAACTATAGTTTCATTGCTCTCCAATTTTCTATTCTCTAATGCATCCAAGAGGCTCAATATATAGCCCTTGAATAATCAATGAAGGGTCAATTCAGAGCGTTTCCAGGCATATGGAAGGACAAGAGTCAAGTTATTCATGACTCATTGAGGAAAAACCCAATTTTTATTTTTATTTTTATGCATATTTCCTAATATATGCTGGCTACAGTGGAACAATATGCATGTACATGCGCCTTTTAAGCTAAAACCTGTGTATGGCAATAAGCATTTTTTTAAGGGATTTATTGGATCATCAAAGTGTATTTCAAGCAAGGGGGGTCCAAAGAGTCCACATAGGGACATGGAAGGCCATAAAAGTGTGATCTAACAAGCATGGTAAAATCAGATATAACAGTTACAACTATCCCTATACCATTCTTCATAATTGTAGTGCTCCTCTTTCAAGAGGAAGCACTAACTTAATCATTTATAAGCTTTTGATGTAATGTGGTTCAGTTAGAGCCTCTATTATAATAAAATATATATTTTTACAACATTATTTGTTTCACGTATTTCTATTGCATTGAAATGAAATATATTTTTGCAGCATACTCATAGAATAAAACAAAATTATAAAACACATTTCCATTTCATATAGAATTTGAATATCTAAGTTATGCTTGTAGAATACATAGATTTCATAGGTTGTATATAGTTCTCATAGCTCTTGTTTCCTTCTCCTACATTTTCTTTTGACCAAGCCTTAGTAACCAAACCAACAAACCACTCTCCTGACCAGATTATCATGCTAGCACTACGAAACTGACGTATTTCTCAACCCCCACACCCACAACTGGATAATCAAAATAGAATGCTTCCTTAGCTCAAAATCCCTAAATCAATAGTGCAATTTAAGTGTTTCCTTTGAGTTTTGGACCTCCTCAAATCCCCAAGTTAATCCCCTCCTTGGTATTCCTCCTTTCTCATAAAACAAACTAAGTCTTATTTTCCAAAAAGAAAAACCAACCCCTTCTTTTCTGTGAGAGCTTTCCTAAATACCCATTTTCCTCCTCCTTCCTTCGTTCTTACTCCACTTCCCTCTGCATAATGTTTTAGGATTATAAATCATTAATACCCTAACAATATTCAAGATTAAATAATGATTCAATGTGGTTATCTGATTCATGGTTTTCTTGAGCAGTTAAATACTTTAAGGAAAAATAAATTGGTCTTCCTTGAGTTCACTTTTATTATTGATTTATTCAAAGAATGATTATTACTTGTTTGTTTATGAAACTATTCGTTCAATGATAATTCAATGCACCACTTTAGTCTTTAACTATGTTAGATAACATAATAAATATATTGACTTTTCATGAAGAGGATTTTTATGTCATTGCTATTCATTCTAATACAATTCAATCATAATTCTTTAGTTTTCAAATAAGGATTAAATAATCATGTCAACTCGATAATATGATAATATTTAAATTACACTATCTGATTTCATTTGGTTAAACCGCTAATATATATATATATATTATTAATATTATTATTAAAATATGATTAGTAATAACAATAATAATAATAATTACTATAAATGGTGAAAATAATATCAAGAAATATTGGTTCAATTGATAAGTGTTGAAATAATATAACCGCAGAAGATATTCTATTGTACTTCTATTATGTTATTGTTGTCCCTCCCTCCCAGAGATTTTTTCCTCCTTTTAGGTATGTCATTTAAGTAATTGGTCATTTAAAGTCTTGCGTTAAAACCTATGTTGTAAGTTGGGTCAATAGTACCCACAAAAGAATTGTTAAATATTGTTTTTGTGTCAACCAAGGCAAGCCGACCTTGTTGGAGAGATGATGTCGGGCTTGTTGGTTTATTAGACATCCTAGATAATGTATATATATATATATGAGGAGCCCTCCTCATTTGGACATACTCAAAATTCAAGCAAGTTCTCTAGAGAGGGAAAGAGGAGTCCATTTGGAGGAGATGAAGTAGTTTATCTTAATCTTGTGGTCTTACAGTATACTTGGTTGGATTCTATATTGAGGAAGTTTTGTTGGATTTTATTATCCACAAGTGTTTCCCACGATAAATATTTGTGTATTCTTTGTATTGTTTTGCTTGTCATTCTTTTAGTAGTCTTCTTATTATTTGGCCTAAAAATTTTAAAAATATAACATGGTAGCAGAGCCAACCCGAAAGAATTCATTGTTCAAGAGTTTGTCCCGCATTACAAGAATCCAAGGTTTTCTATTTCAGACAAATCCAACGTTATATGAGATAAAAAAAGGATATATCAAGTCACCCTAAGAGGGAACATATCTATGTGGTGGTAGAATTCAGTTTTGAATATTTTCAATTTTTAACCTGTCATTATTGTTGGGAGGAACTAGGGCATCATATTTTTCAAGGTTCCATCCACAAATTAAGGAAAATCAAGATACAGTATAGCTCAGATTAGGGAGGCACATATTTTCCTCCAATGATCCTTGTAAGTGACCAAAGTTGAAAAATAGGATTTTCTTATCAAACCATAGGCCATCTTGAAGCACACTCCAGAAGGCGTCATCAAATTCTTAAGTACCATCTCATATATTTCCATTTGAGGCTCTCATTAATTAAATATTAGAAATAGAACCAAGATTGATGAGCATATTGAAGGATCATATAATTTTAGGGCATGGAAATACAAAATCATGCTCATCCTTAAAGAGCATGAGCTAACAAGATACCTCAAAGATGACATCGAGGAACTAGAGGAATATGAAGAAAAGGTTATGCATAGGAAGGGTATGATCAAATACAAAATGAATATAGCTGATTCTATCAAGGATCATCTTATTCCTCAAGTATCCTCAAATAATACTCCAAAATAAATGTTTGATACACTAACCAGTCTATTTAAAGGAAATAACACCCACAAAATAATGACCTTGAGAAATCAACTCAAGGGAGTGAAGATTCAAAAGAAATAAACTATGTAGTCATACTTCGCAAGGGTATATGAGATAAAAGAACAATAGGAGGATATTGGTGACATGGTAGAAGAAGCACAGGTTGTGATGACCACCTTGAATGGTCTACCAAGAGATTGGGAATATTTCATCATAGGTATATGTGCTAGAATAAATATCACCAAGTTTAGAAGACATATGGAAGAATATGTACATGAAGAAGGCAGGATAGCTAATATATAAGGAAAAATAAATAATGACAAAGATCAAGACTTGACATCTCATTAAATTAAAGGATCAAGCAAGAGAAGGTATCATGAGAATTATCCTAGAATAAATCAAAAATTTAAAAGGAAATCAAGATACAAATGAGACTTCTAATCCTTTGAATGCTTCACATGTCACAAGATGGGACACATTGCAAGAAACTGTCCACTCAAAGAAGAAAAAATCAAGAAGATAAACAAGAAGTTCCATGCCCATGTAGTTGAAGATGATCACCCAGTTGAAGAAAAGAACAATGAATATGAAAACTCTACTGAACAACATGTTTTCATATAATCCCTTACAGGATTAGACTTCCATTGAAGTGACACTTGGCTCGTTGAAAGTGGAGCCTCCAGACATATGAAAGGTTATCAATACTCTCTCCAATGTCTTTTTGAAAAAGAATCACTTCACAAAGTAAATATTGGATATCACAAGAATATTTGAACTGGAAATTTGACAAGAAAATCTAACACCATCTGACGAAATTGATTCCGTCATCGCATTTCACCTTGGTAATTACATTTTATTTTATTTTTTAAAATTTGTTCCAGTTTGTGTAGGATATTCGACAATCGCTAGTAATCCAATGACTGCAGCCGGATATCTAATGGCATTCGCCAGATTAAAGAAGACATAATTACAATGGTCAAAATCTTAATGATATCCGATGAGAATTTATTTTTAGAAACTATATAATAGCACTATTATGACATGTTTTCTACATACTGTTTTAAATACAAAAAGGCACAATTATTTCAATTGTTACTGTGATTAAAAATAGTGAAATGCGGACCTTGATTTTTTAAAATCGATAATTGTCTATGAAGCTTGGTATTAGAAAATTTCATAACATAACAATATTTTGGATGCACGTGATCAAAATCGTGAATTGCTTGGTAAATTATGGGATGGACTGAAAAGAAAGGGCGATGGGAAAGGTTGGGAACTCTATATGCAAGTTAATTAAATCCAACATACATAATGTTCAATATAAATTGTCAACCCAGGAAAGTATTTTTATTACAAAGATAATTTACACTGTTTGTGCTTAAACACTAAGTAGATGATGCTGTTGAATAAACTATCCTACCTGTCTGTTCATCCCAACTCTTCCCATGATTAACTTAATCTAATTTACGTTCCTAAGAATGTAGAATTATGATTACCTTCTTACAACTTTGATCTGGAAATAAAAAATTCAGAAAATAAATGTCTAGCCTTACTTTTGCATAAAGTTAAAAATCTAATCTACCAGGCCATATGAAGATCCATTATAACTATCTCAATCCAACTTAATCTAAGAATCAGAAATGCAGAAATTGAACTCAATAATTATAATTGTAAATGGACTGAATTAGGAAAACTCAAGAAAGACAACAATTGAAAGAAACTAGCGATGAGCTTGGCTGTACAGCTATCACACAAGTGCATAAGGAAAATTAACGTACAAAGTGGACTGTCACACCACTCTGCTGTAGCTTACAAGAAATGCAATTACTAATCAATTGAGGAAACACACAATGAATCATTACTGTTGCATCTATTATAAAAGAATGCATCTACTGTAACATCCACACCACACAACAAAAAATATAAATACCTAATTAACTCATCAATCTCTGTAGGAAGGCGGGCCCAACCTTCGAATAGAGATGCTGGAGACTAACACAAGTTAAAACACATAAATCAAAAGAATCCTAATCCTTGTATTAGATGATGGAATGAAAGTACAGTATCTGTCACAACTTATACAATATGATCAATTATTTTCCAACCCCTGGCTCTGAATAATTCCTAATATTTATACATCAATCTTCATAACTTCTACCCACTAATATCGGGCAGCCATGAAGATCTACGATATTCAGGTTTCCCTATTACAATGTGTTGTTACAGCTGTGGGAGAAATAGAAGTAAGGAATATAGGAAGTCTGTTGCATGAGCCGATAATGAAGTAACAGAACCCAATTAATAATTCCTCCGTTAGTTGCAGCTACCCTTGAATAATGGCATGCTACTGAGGCCAATTTTGTTGCAGCCCTAGATGTTGTATCTTGCATAGAATGAGGATCTTTGACTGCATTCCACCTGCAAAGATGGAGTCCACGGGCATTGCTGGCAATAGATGTTTGTCTCTTTTAGAAACCACTTGACCTGATGCACCTGTATCCTTCACGTCTTGAAGAATCTTCATAAAATCCAACTTATTAGCATAATTCAAGACGTAAATCCCTGTTTATTACAATCATAAGTATTAATAAGATAAAACAATAAGTAATCATAGGGTGCATCCACAGAGGTGGGTTACATTTTTTGGCAACGCAAATTCAACAAAAACGGAAAAACGTTCCTCGATCAATCTTTTAATAAACCCTCGATCGAGGTTCTGTTAAATGCTCGATCGAGCTTTTTGTAAACCCTCGGTTGATAGTTAAAAACCTCGATCGAGTGTTAAAAAAATCTCGATCGAGGGTTAAACTAGACCTTGATCGAGCATTTTTAATTGCCTATAAATAGGCAACATGCCCATCATTTAATTGGATATGGATATGAACTTCCTTTGATGGATATTAGTCGCAGAGTAATTGGGTTATAGATGTGATTAATCACATCTATGACTCCAATCAATTATGTCTAGAACTCCAATTACTATACAATTAATATTTATACATAAAATCTAGGGGAAGTGACAATAGTAATGCGTTTACTTGTTTTTTCTTCAAGGTATGTACTATTACCCTCAAGTATCATTCTTATAGTTGAAATTATATTTTATTAAATTTTATTATCATATAATTCTATGTTTGATTTTAATTATATTTGGGTGTCCATATTCGTGTGCACACTTGAATATGTTTTTAGTTAAAGTTTTGAAAAACTCGATTAAGCTGCTAGCTCGATCGAGCTTTTATCTAACTCGTTCGATCAATGGTTTTAGAGACCTTGATCGAACTCATAGCTTGATATTGACATTGTATTTTCATATGCATCATGTAAAGTTTCATTTAATGAAGTCTTCCAAGATGCTTGGACACCTTGTATTTTGAATCCCCATTTGAATTCATGTCATTGAACATTTTCAATTCTTGTCAAAATGAGAATTAGTATCATGTTTAGTTTCCATACTTTTTTTCCCTGGATCCCATAGTCGCCATAACACATTTTCTTTTATTTATTTTCCTCCACTCTTAGCATTATGAAACACCAAAACAATTAGTCACATGTTATTGATGTAAATTCTAATGTCATTCAACAATTTATTAGCAAGATTAATTGCAAATGTGTGACAATAAATTTTTTGAAAAGTAAACAATGGACATTGATATAACCAAGGGAAATGAGGTCATATTTTTTTTCATGCTCACATTTTCATATCTCTAAAGGTACTAATAATACTTTGCTCCCTTGTATATAATTTTTAATTTTAAAAAACTACAATTATGTGATATGACTCTAAATTTAACACTAATTTTTATCTTAATCGTCCTGTTCTATTCCTCCTTGGGCTCTGGACTTTAAATATTTGACCCGAGGATATATATCATAGGTATTGTAATGTAGTCCTGAGAATCCAAGTCAAATGGATACAACTCACCTAAGTTCATCTCATCAATTGAATGGCATGCATCATTGCTCTCCTTGGTTCAATGCAAAAAGAATGGTATGGAAATGATGCATGCAATTCAGTTGATGAGCTGAACTTAACTGAGTTTTGTCCACTTCACCTGGATTCTCAGGACTACAATATGATACCTATGATATAGATCCTCGAGCCAGATATTTAAAGCTCAGAGCCCAAGATGGAATAGATCTAGACGATTAAGATAAAACTTAGTGTTTTCAAAGTCATATCACTTAATTGTAGTTTTTTAAAATTAAAAATTATATAGGAAGGAACAAAGTATTTTTAGTATCTAAAACATTTCACTACATTTCTGTAACTCTAATTCTGATCTTCAATTCCTGCCCCCCCACTACTACTCCATTCCAGCCATGTTTTACGTTTTGAAGTAGTTTAATGAACATTAAAAATCTTTTAACAATCCATTTCTCAAACCCTTGGCCCCATGGTGGTTTGTACCAGGGACTTATGGTTTCCAAGTAAAATGACGAAAGGTCTATTAGAAGAATAAGATGACAATGTCATGATTGTTTTTATGTTTAAATTTCTAAGATATTTATTATTTGCAGAGTTGGTCGAATCAAATGATGTTGAAATTAATTATTTCCATTTTCTTAGTTGGATCCTAGAAGCTCATTTCTAAAATTTCCTACATGGGCATAATCTTCTAGACAGGGTAGTCATGGTGGTGAGCGTGCATATAAAACCTTGGTAGTCATGTACAAATCTTTTTTTTTGAATATTTAACAGATCCTGGATCGAGGATTTATGAAAACCTTGATTGAGGTTTTAGTAAACCCTCGATCGAGGTTATGTTAAGACCTCGATCAAGGTATTTGAATACCTCGATCGAGCTAAAAAGCTTAATCAAGGGTTGGAAAAATAGAGAACTATCCCTCTTATAGTAAAATCATTGTTTCTCTGTGTCTTCTAGGGTTGTAAACGTTGCCATTCATGGCACACAACTAAGCGGATTTCATACCGATAGATTCATCACTGAATCCTCTATCCATTGAGGTATCATGCATGCATTTTGGCAATCATATGGGTTTTTTTTATTTACTTCTAAAACTTACACTTAGAAAACCTGACAACAACTTCGAAGCAGCTCAAAGAAAAATCCATAGGGTAAAAAATACACATCGAAAAATTTCTGAAAAATACATAGGCCACACATCGATGTGTCATCTTCAAAAGGGTATCTTTGGTTTTTCAAATTTAAAAAAAAAGTAAAAAAAATATGGGATGGACACACGTGTATAAAATGATGCTGAAATTAGATGTGGTCACTTTCGAAAAATAATAAATAATTGTATATTGTGAAATAAATTAACAAAAAAATATGTAGACCACAGTGCATTTTGTGTAGATCATGCTTGTATATATATTTTTTTAAATTATTAATGTAATATTGAATTATTGGGGATGGACACAAGCTACTTATTAAATTCTTCAAATTTTAAAGGTCATACAGTTCATTAAATGCAAAGTTTCACACATTAAATGACATCGGATTTTTTTTTTTAAATATCGTTGGGAAGCCAACATAATATTCTACATTTTTTTTTACTACAAGTCGAAATTTACATGGCATATATGTGTTTCGAGGGCTTTCATCTAGCACATGAGTAAAAAATCAGGTTTTCATCGCCTAATTTGGCCAAAAAGTGTTACCGACCTTCATGGAATCACCCCATACCTATGAGGGATCAGGGATCCAATGAAGGGAAAAACAAATTTGGTACATAAAAATGGGATAAGATAAGGAAAAAAGAGGATAGTGAGTGTGGTAAAAAAGGGGTCATTTCTAGGCCCAACATCTCCCCCCAATTGTCCTGTTGCATGTCCCTATGCAACAACCTCCATTAGTTCGAATCTGAATTTGGCATTGTACTTTGTTCATGGATAGAGGAAAAGTTATAAGGGAGCTTAGGTGATCCCTGTGCTTCTAGAAATCCATTAAAGGCAACCCAATATCTCCAACACTGCTCCTCTTCTGCCTTTGTCAAAAAGAAATCTTCCCTGTATGGTTTTGCTAGCCACTAGATAAGAGGAAATTTGAACTTTAGTCCCAACCAATTAGCTCCACACTTCCTTATACAACCCACATATCCTTCGACCCTCGAAAAAGCATGTTTAAAGTTCCTGAAACAATAAGAATCCCTATTTTGCAATGATAAAGGAGCAACTTTCCATCTATGCTTACTGCCTTACAAAGCTGATTATTGCTGCATGGTAATTAGGTTGACACAATTAGAGATGACCCTTTCTTGAAGTTGAACTATGTGCTGGGTATTGATGGAAGATGTAATCCTTTGTCACTGTAGAGCAAGGAGAAGGAGAGTAGATTGAGGCTCACTTCGAACCCAAAGATTAGGTTTAGCCTCATTGTGAGAATAGGTCTGGAAATATCTATTCCACTACACATGATTGCTAACAAAGGATGAAAAATCCCTCAACTGAACATCTCCAAGGTAAGGGGAAGGGTTCGAATGGTGGTCCAAGGGACAGACTGTTATACCAAAATCCTGTCACCACCATGTGATAATATCCTTGACTTACATATTTTCCCTTAATCCCAGCACTTGGAGAGAAAACCCATGTTGTTTGTCAATCTTTCATGAAAATACATAGCACCGTGCTTTCCCTGTTAACCATGAGCAGTACCCTGCCCGCACCACTTGTATCTTGTTTACAATAAGCAGTGCCATCACTTATAGCCTTTGGTCCATAAGTGTTTTTAACCTGAACCGCTCTGTCATAAGAGGAAAAAAGCGGTACCCTGGGTAAAATGGGAAAAAGAGAAGTTTCTCGAGGCTTCTAGATCATGAGCCTCGTGTCCTCCCTTATCCCTATTATTGTGGGTCAGTTGAGTTAGATATCCCTCATCATAGGATCTTAGAGGACACCTCATCCACAAATATCTCAACCATTCCTATCCATTGAGCCTTATAAATACAAGCTCATGTCCATGGTTAAGGGGGAGAACTTTAGAGGTATTGTTATGTTGTTTGATTGACCACTTGGCCTAAGCCATTTGAGAGCATAAAGAGAAAAGTTGGATCTTATGGAGATGAAGTGTTGGTTTCATGGAGATGCAGGTCAACACTAAGGATTAATTGGTTGTAAACTTCTCCATTCATCTTAATGCAAATCTGATTTTCGTCCCACATTACTGTTGTTTTGATTTTGCATGTAAATGTTGTTGGATTCCTTAGTCACTGACATGGATAAATAGATTATGTTCTAGTAGCTTTGATGTGTTTGTGTGTTTGATCTAATTGCAGGTACATAGGTTCACTATCGAAGCAGTATTCT
Organism: Pseudotsuga menziesii; assembly: GCA_001517045.1. Taxonomy (NCBI): domain Eukaryota; kingdom Viridiplantae; phylum Streptophyta; class Pinopsida; order Pinales; family Pinaceae; genus Pseudotsuga; species Pseudotsuga menziesii. The sequence goes on from LPNX010313744.1 coordinate 209,120, forward strand.
AGGTACCTACGACATCCAGGGAGGGTCTTCATCCTTTGTCGTTCAATCATTTGTTCTGGATCTGAACTATTCAGACCAAAGGAATAGATTCTGTCTGTAGAAGGTGAAATATTATTGCTTAGAAATATGGTGACTTTGTTGGGGAATGAATATATGTATCAGTTGATCTGATCTTCCTCAGTTCTTCAACTCTTGTCCGAATCCATGCTCCTTCTCCAACTCTCTTCAGTCAGATCTGCTATCTGACTCAGTGGATTTTGGTTTGAAACTTCTAGATCTGTCTAGATATGAATTATTTCAACCTTTTATGCTCGTTTTTACTCTCAATATATCAGTTTTTACCTTCATCTGATCTTTTTTTGACTTGATCTATCGTTCTCCTTGGTGTTTTGGATTTATACAGGAAACCGCACTTATGCAGTTGGTGAGAAGTGGTGCCACCGCCTGAACCCAGTTAGTAGCACGTGGTGCCACCGCTTGAGTCCTGTTGGCGAGAAGTGGTGCTGGTCCAGAACCACTTTGTCAAGACCCCTGCAGCATAGTTCTAGGTAGGCATCATTCCAAGACCTATTTTTTCTCATTTTTTGCAAAAAAATTGAGTTGATTTGCTTTCAGCCCTGCACTGTGAGGCTTGTGTGTTAGAATCTGATGCTTGTGGTTTGAAATTTTATGGTTAAAGATTGGTTTGATTGGAAAATTCAAAACCTAGATTAGGCTTATTGATTGTTCATTCACTTTTGTGCTCGTTGGTTGTGTTTATGAAAGTACTTCTTGCTTTTGAAAATATCAGGGTGTTAGTAAGATCTCTTTTCATCTCTGTTACGTAGACTGAAAGAAAGATATTTGATTAGCGTCTAAGTTTCATTTCTTGTTTGCATAGAGAACTTTATTTTCCTCCTTTAAAAAAGAAAAATTTTGACTGAGATTACGTTACCATTATCGAGCATTAGACATTGGATCTCTGATTGACCTCACAAGATTTCAGGCTCTTTATGTTAATTTGTCTCCTGTGCATTTAGTACTATCTCATCAAAATAAAAATATGGTAGTTTTAAATTAGATTTGCCTATGTTTTAAGAAAAATTGAAAAATATAGTGCATATGCATGTAGTGTGCTTCTTGTTTTTCTTTTAGGAAAAGTTATTCTTCCCCTTCTTATTGCTTTCAGAAAAGAGAAATTAGTTTGGAAAGTGTTGCTTGTCTTTGACTTTGTGTTCAAGATTGTTGTTTGGAAATATTTTTGGTTTTGGAACAAAATAAAATACCCTCTTTCCCTCCCGTAAGTAGGAATACTGAACGGTAAAGTGAAATATTTGAATACGCATATTGCATGGTTTTACTTTTTTTGTCAAAACACCATGCATTCACCTAACCGTCCACTTTAAAATTAACGGTAGTTATAGGTTAAAATTTACATAGCAATTGGAGTGATAGGTTAGAGACATGTTTGGGTGTCGTTAAGTGTAGGGGCTGTCATTATTTGTCTGCATTACATCGTGGGACTCACGTGGTTTTTCCACATACCGTTGGTATATCGAACGGCCTTTCATGTACCCTTGATTTATATAGAAAGGTAATTCACGTACTAGATTGTATATCGAAAGGCCCCTTGTGTAGGGTTATGCATTAGACAGTACTACTACCGATTCAAGCTTCCACGTACCTTGAGTATATTGGGAGACCCCACTAGGATACCTTATCCATCTGAGAAAAGCCCTTTGGCTGTCTTGCTTGGAGCCATACACCAAAAACAACATTTGGGGAGATTACTACACATGTACCCTAGAGGTATATCACGAGTGGCAACTTCTTGATAATCCTGGTGAGACTAGACCTGACTATCTGAACTCCTATCATTTTAAGTGTGCTTTATTGACCTATAGCCTGTGTTGGGAAATTTTTTGGTGTGTTTTCTAATTTTTCAGACCCTAGGTTAGATAGGAAATATACAAACAGGCTAAGTTAAGACAGTCCAAAAGAGTACGGGACTTGCCACCCGATTTTATTCCTGGTTCAGGATAAAATCCAATGGAAGCTATCGACCAAGGAGCTGCTACCACCTCCCAAGTGGGAGATAATGTGGTTGCAGAAAGTGGAGGACCATATTCTTCACACTCACCTCCCTTGGGCCAACAACCTTCTTAGGAAAATACCTCGTTCCATTCTCCCATAGAAGGTCATGTTGATGATACTACCCGTCCGGATTATGGTCCCAATGCTCCATTTTGGGATACCTCTATAGGACAGGCCATTGCCTCATTTGGCACCCGTTTAAACTCTCCTAGAGAATTTTCTCCAAATGAAGAAGAACGTAAACAATACCATGTATCCATTCTCCATGCTCAGGATATTGAAAGAAAAATAGATGACATATTGGGCACACCACCATCACATTCCACAGCTGTTCCTGTGGGATACCGTTCACTTGCCGATTCTATGAGACCCATTGAACCGGTTATAGATCACACAGTAACACCACACAACCCAATTAAAACTACCAACCCCACCACCTCCTATGTTATGTCTGTTCCCAATATTCCCAGGTCTTCTGCACCTGGGACCCAATCTTCAATTCTTGTTTCGTCATTACCTTCTAGTGTCGAGGGGAAACCCTCGACATGACCTACATTATCTGGCATCAAAATTGTACCTAGTCAAGGACAGAACTCTAATATAGAACCATCTACAGTTTATGTCCCTCCCACCCATACTAATGTGGTTAATCCCCCATCTAGTTTAGGTCAGCTCTTGGGGGCACAACCTACAACCATTCAATATTCTGGAGGTTATGGTTATCAAGTACCTATAGGGAACATTAATTATCCCCCTAATCCTATAGGAATGCCTTATGCTGGTATTCCATACCCTAGTAATACTTTCACACCATGGGGGCAACCTAACTGGTCTTACATGCTAGCTTTGGGAGGGATACCCATACATACTACGGGAGGTGCCAGAGGACCGCCTCATGGTGGTCCTCCCCCTTGGGGGCCTAATGGTCCTAGAGGGCCTGGTGGCTTTCATCCTTATGGTCCTAATGGTCTTGGTGGTCCTGGTGGACCTGGTGGATTTCCCCCTAATGGCCCTCCTCCTAGTGGTTCCGAAGGCTCTGGAGGTTTACCTCCTAGTGGCCCCGGAGGGTCTGGTGGTATAGATCCTGGTGGTCTCAGTGTTCTTGGTGGTCCCAATGGTCCTGGTGGTCCCAAAGGTCCTGGTGGTCCTCCTCCCGGAGGCCCTAGTGGTCCTAACAGTCCTGATCCTGGAAATAAACCGCCTGCAGGTGAATTTTTCATTAGTTCTTCCTCACAACAACTTGTCTATCAATCAACTTACAGTCCTACTGGTAATTATATGCCATATCAATATTACCAGTATGTGCAACCTAACCGACAATTACCTTTCTTAGTAACTTTGGAATTTCCTAACTTGTCCAAGTTGATTAGTGACCCCATTCGACACAATCCCTCGTGGCCTCCCATTCCGGTAAAGTTACCATCGAACATCCCAAATTTCAATGGGAAGCAGGGAGACGATCCAAAAAACCAAGTTTTGACATTCCATTTATGGTGATATTCAAACTCCCTCATGGATGGTTCAGTTTGGTTACGACTTTTTCAGCGAACTTTGACTGGTATAGCCATAAAGTGGTACATTGAACTCTCACAACATTCGTTTGTGTATTTTGGCTCATTGGCAACCGTGTTGCTTACACACTTTCAGCTCCCTATCCATTATGAAATGGGTACTGATCTCTTAACCTATCTGCAATAGAACACCTCCACCCACATATCCGATCATATCCATGAGTGGAGACAATGGAGAAGGCTTATTAAGGCCCCTATTCCGGATTAGTTATTAGCTGATTGGTTTACCAAATATTTGTTGCCTCTAATTGCCCAAGATGTGGCTATGGGCGGTGCCGTTAGTGAAGATCATGCTATTATTCAAGCCCAGTATCTAGACTTGGTCTATTCCTAGTCTAGAACTCTTTATGACTTGATTCCTCAAGCTCCTTGCCCAAGCACCGATCCTGCCAAGCCACCAGTAGAAGGACCTATTGATGGGATTGTTGGTTCAATACAGCCCCCGTCAACATCAAAACCTACCAAGAAACCCTAGACTACCACCCCTAATCCTTTGACTCCTAAGGTTTCCACCGAGGTCAATTCCATTCAAAGTACTCAAACCTCGGGAAACAATAAAAAGAAGGGTAAAAATAAGAATAAAAAACCCAAAAACCAACAGGAGAATCCAAGACCAACCAACAGTGATAACGATAAAGGGAAAAGAAAGGAAAAATATCCATGTCTGCTATGTGGATGCGACCATTTCTCAAAAGAGTGTCCTCGTTGGGATGAAATCTCCCAATTTCTAAAATCAAATCCCACACACGTAGCACTCACAGATCTTTTTCCCTCTCAGCAACAAATGATAGACCACATGTTTAATTAGGGTAACTCTAGATTGTTAGAGGAAATTTGTATGATGTCCTCGGATACCATTAATCTACAAACTCAAAGTCAGAATTATGACAAAACCGTAGACAAGAAAGAAGACCATTCTTCTTTAGGGAAAGCTCCCTCTACTAGTTCTCTGGAATCCTCGTCTACTGTTCCCTTATCCATCGAGAAGCCTACTCTCGACATGATTTTGTGTCCATCCAAGAGTACTCTTTGGAAGGCTGTATTTAACCCTAATGCCCGAGCTGCTCAATTTTATAATGTAGTTGAAGATCTTGCTCAGGCACCTTGTGCAATGTCTACCTTAGAAGTACTCCAAATTTTTCCTACACAGCGCAAAAACTTGTTAACAGCACTAGGAGCTTTAGACCCGGATAATACTAATTTGATTCATTTCAATTTTGAGAACTATAAGTCTAGGTTACCTCATAAAATTTATTTTCAGATCATTACGAAAGTAGTTGAAAAGAAAGTATTTCGAACAGTACTAGATGAAGGAGCTTCGACCTCCATTTTGTCTCTCTCTTGTTGGAAATATCTTGGCTCTCCTGAGCTTGTAAAATCACCTACAACTCTTAAAGCCTTTGACGGACAAGGTTTCCAACCCCATGGTCTCATATAATCCCTAGCGGTCGAGCTTGGGGAAAAAACCATTTCCATCCAAGTAGAAGTGGTAGATGCCCCATTGTATTACAACCTCCTTCTAGGAAGAAATTAGTTCTATGCTATGACTGTTGTTGTTTCAACAGTATTTCGAACAGTCCAATTTCCACATCTAGGGAGAATTGTTACCATTGACTAGCTTGATTTCTGTACGCCGGATGTTACTACCTCCATAGCTAATAACATCCCCATGTTAGGCCAGTCCCCTCCTCCTTACTAGTCGATTGGGGTAGGCATGTTGAAGGATTCACCTCTTATGGGGATTTTTCCATCCACTCCTCCTAAAACAGATTCTGTGACAGTCCACATGATTTCCTCATTTGATTATGAGCCTAAGGGTAAACAAGTTGTTGATTCCACCTCGTTGAGTTCACACGAAGCAATGTATGACACCATTCAAACCCTTTCCGATGATCACACTGATGACTTTCATCTAGTGGCTTAGGATCCTTACCATTTAATTTATTGGTTAGAACCATCTCTTCCTATTCTGGATTATCTCTCTAAGACTTTTCCTTCCGATGAGTCCATTATGGAGATAATGAATACATATGAGTCCATTTGGGAGGATCACCATCATAGATCCATGTTCCTCCCCAACACCAGTTCGATTAACCATGATTATGCATCCTTGTTTCCTACTGATATTGTCAACGTACCCCAAAGTCCCATATTGTTGCAAGACACAGATTCTGAAGGAAACCTTTGCAACATTACTCAGACAAAACCGATTGACATATCAACCAAGCTTGATACCATTGAGCATGTTCATGCTAGGTAGAACTGCTTGATATGAAGCATAAAAGGATCTTTTCAAAGAATTCTGTGATATTTTTGCTTGGTCCTATGAAGAGATGTTAGGGATTGACCCATCCATTGTGGTCTATGAGATTAAAACCTATCCCACGGCCAAACCTATCAGGAAAAAACTAAGGCAACTCCATCGTCGGAAGGCTGCAGCTATTAAATTTTAAATAGAGAAACTTTTCAAAGATTGGTTTATTTATCCTGTACCCCTGATGGAATGGGTATCGAACATTGTCCCTGTCAATAAAAAGCAGGGAACTATTAGAGTCTATATCGACTTTAGGGATTTGAATAAATCTTGTCCCAAGGACAACTTTCCTACTTCACACATCGATCAGATTATCGACAACTATGTTGGAAGTGTAATATTCTCATTTATGGATGGATTCTTTGGCTATAATCAGATTGAGATATTACCCATCGATCAGCAAAAGATGGCAATCATTTTCCCATGTGGAACCTTTGCATATAAGAAGTTACCTTTTGGCTTGAAAAATGCTGGAGCCATGTTCCAGCGTGCAATGTCCTATGTGTTTCACGATATTAAACATATTGTTGAACCGTACCTTGACAACCTCCTCGCTCATTCATAGCGATGGGAGGACCACCCTGGTCATCTTAGAGAGATATTCCTGAGATGTCGTCATTATAATAAATGGCTCAATCCACATAAATGTGTTTTCTGCATTGAACTGGGATGTCTGCTAGGTTTTGTGGTCTCTAAAGATGGCATCCAGATTGATCCCTTGAAAATTTCCTCCATTTAATCTCTACCAGCCCTAGCTAATCTTCTTGAAATCCAAATTTTGCAAGGGAAGGAAAACTTTCTCTACTGTTTCGTATGCAATTTCACCGAGAAAACACACGATTATATGTGTCTCCTCAAGAAGAACACCCCGTTCTTATTTGACGAACAAGCCCAATGCGCCTTTGATAATATTAAACACGCTCTGACTCATTCACCCATGATACACCCCCTGGATTATTCAATGAAATTTCTCCTGTATATTGCTGCCTTTGCTACTAACATCACTATGGTTTTGGTGCAGGAAAATCCCGATGGTTAGGAGCACGTGATTTACTATGCTAGTAAGAATCTCATGGATTCTGAAACTTGATATTCACGTGTGGAGAAGTTAGCATTGGCCACGGTCATTGCTGTACAAAAATTTAGTCACTACATTTTGCTTCACACAACCACTGTATTAGTAGACCAGAACCCTATGTATTACATCTTGACACGTCAGGTGCTAGGGGCAAGTACTCCGATGGATATTCATACTTCAGGAGTTTGACCTGGAATTTTTTGAAGACGCATCAGAGAAATCCTTGGTCTTTTCCAAGCTCATGTGTGATCTTCCCTGTGCTGCAATGGAATCTAAGCCCTGTGATTCATTTCTCGATGAGTTTTTGTTCCTGATCAACACTAACTATCCATGGTATGGAGATTTGCTTGTTTATCTCTAAACAAAATAATTTCAGCCACATTTATCCCATGATAATCGCTGCCGTATCCATCACCACGCAAAATACTATCTCATCCTGAATGATACCTTGTATAGACGTGGGATTGATTCTATTCTCCGGTGATGCCTCAGCCATGAGGAGGCTGAACACGTGTTGAATGATTCCCACTCTGGAGCATGTGCCGGTCATTTATCTAGGATGGCTACAGCCCAAAAAATCCTTCATGTTGGCTATTTATGGCCTCCTGTCTTCAAAGACTATCATGAGGTTGTTAAAAAATGCCCACCTTGTCAACATTTTTATCCCAAAAAGCGCACCCATCTTGCTCCGCTACACCCTGTCATTGCCATTGGCCCATTTGCGAAATGGGGGATTGACTTTATGCACTGTAAGCCTACCTCAGTCAGGGGGCATGGTTACATCATCATAGCCGCTGACTATTTTACAAAATGGGCTGACGCCATGCCTACATTTGTAGAAGATGGTAATACTGCCGCTCTCTTCTTGTTCAATCATATCATAGGTAGATTTGGAGTCCTGTAGTCCATCGTTACTGACCACGGATCACATTTCTGTAATCAAATGATGGAAGAACTGAGTGCCAAGATAGGTTTTTGCATGAAAACTCTACGCCATATTATCCACAAACTAATGGTCAGGTAGAGGCCATTAACAAAGTCCTAAAAACTATGCTTCTTAGGATGGTTGGAGATCATAAATCCAACTGGCACCACATTATTTTCTCTGCTCTTTGGGATTATAGGACTTTAGTGAAAACAACCACTGGTTTCATGCCATTCCAGCTTGTCTATGGACTCTAAGCTTTCTTATTGATTCAATGTCAAATTCCATATTTACAACTTGTCATCAAAATTCTCCCAGACACTTTCGCAGAGGAAGAAAGATTTTTGTACTTGAATAAACTTGACGGGACTTGGAGAGATGCTGCCTTGGCTAATGAGGCACATAAGAAATGTGTCAATGTGCAGTATGATAAATCCATCCAACCTCATTCCTTTAATTAGGGTGACCTAGTTTTGACTTGCGACCAGAGATATGACAAACTAGGGTAGGGTAAGTTTGAGTCCATGTGGTACAGACCTTTTTTTCATTTCTAAGGTTTTAGAGAAAGGGTCCTACGAGCTCATTGACTATGATGGAATCCCTTTGGGAAAACCTCACAATGGGTTGTACCTGAAAAGTTACTATGCCTAGGTCTTTCTTGGATGGTATCTTGTATATATGTATATTGCTTGACTTTCAGTGTGGTTTTAGTATTTTCAAGATGGTTTTGAGTTTATTGTCTGCATCTATTTATACCATGTTTTGGTCATGCAGAGAAAATGGCTCTCTATGGCTTCACTCATGCTTCTTGTCACCACACCTTGAATCTTTCCTCGGCTGCTTGGTTCCTCTATTCCCCGGCTGAGGATTTGGTCAGTTCAGGAGTGGTTTGTATTGGTCCCGCTACCAATAACATTGACGAGTATCGAGCAGTCATAGGTCTTATAATTGAAGCTGTCTCCCATGATGTTTGCAATATGGTAGTCTTGATGGAATCACAACTCGTGGTTTTCCATCTAAACCATGTCTACACCATTAGAAATCCTGTGCTTCTCTACCTCTTCCGGAGAGTACACTTACTAGAAATATCATTTGAAACCATCACTTATAGGCATATCCCTAGGGAACACAATATAGTTGTTGACTCATTATCTAATTACATCCTAGATTGGCATATTTCCCATTCATGACATTGAAATCAAACATGGTCCATTGTAAATAAACATTTCAAGACACATAAAACTCATGTAAAATACTTTCACCATTTGAGACATATAAACACCAGGAATAAGTTTGTATATATATATATATATATATATATGAACAAGTTTACAAAAAATAGGTCCCGAGACCTCATCTGAAGCATGTAGGCTTTCAGGAAAAATCACCATGCAAAATCCTGAAGTTGTTAGCTTTCAGTGGATATCTCATACACATAATGTCTAGTGATGCGTGTGGTAGCACATCACTGCCTGGGCTACTCTATGTAGCAGCCTACTAAATTGAATCGGTACTCCCACTATAGGTCTCTGATACCTCAGAGGGAGGTCGTCAATGGAAGCATCTAGGATGTCTAAGGTCAACCTCTCTAGGTTTTTTTATAACTCCTCGGTGATATCATCGCCCTATGGTACAAAGTGGGCCCCAACTCGTCTATCCAATGGAGAAGCTTCCCCAGTTCGTGCTGCTCCAACATCTACATGAAAATATCCAAGTCTCATTACTTAACATAAAAAGTATAAAACATCAAAAAACATAAAAAACATTTCATCCATTTTAGGGTTTCTTGCTTCTTACCGATGTCACCCCACTATCCGCCAGGTGGGAGCAGTAGGTCAGGATCTAGGGTGAAGTCTGTGCCTACGTAAGCATAATTATCCACCATGAGGATTTGATCTCAGAGCGATCTGAAGAATAGGTCACCGAACTTCACCTTCCCTCTACCCGCTCCAGTACAAGCCATAATCTAAACCCACCTTGGCATACGGGGGTCCCACGCTCTTAGCTCTCTGAAGACCACCTGAGGTCTCATCTATGGTACTCGCTCGAAGAAGAAGCAAGCTAAAATGGAACCAAAGCCAAACTGCTTCAGTTCTCCCCATCGACACTTACTTAGTTGATCTTTGAATATCGGAAGCATGGCTTCCTCCTAGTTGAACACCATACATGCCATGGACTTTATCGCATATAACATGTGTTCCCTAGAATCCTGGTGCACACCCTGACTCCCATCCACTCTCTACATCATAAATAGGACAATCCGTAGAGGCCCGTCTGTAACTACTCTGATGGGGATTTTCTTCCTCGATGTCCTCATCCATGGGGCACAGTGATGGTCTATCAACTCTCATGTGGTAATATCCCCTCCCCGGGAACCTGTCAGTGAGATGGGGGCACCCCGTCTCGAGAAGTCCAGTCAAGAAGTAGATGTCCTCTACCTCCACTGTCAGAATATGGGCCCTAACCTCAAAGTACTACTGCTCCGGATTCCACATCCGAAGTATGTTCCCTAGAAACCACTCATGTGATACCATGCTTGGGGTCCAGAAGAATTTCAGGATCCCACAGTCTCGTAATGCATCTATACAACCTGCATTCCTTTCAGTGAAAGTGTCATCATTTTCATGTTGTCTTCCTTTCCATATCACCATGATTGAGCAACAAAGACCTACCAAAAAAATCACAGCACATATTAGAATCATCTTTAATCATTTAAATTCAAAATAATGATTTAGTTTTTTCTTGTGCTACCATTTTTAAATCTCCACGGCTGGCACTGCCTGTGTGCCGTTGGAGACAGGCGGTGGCACCGCCTGTGAGCCGTTGGAGACAAGTGTTGGCACTGTCTGTCAACCTTGTTTTAGGCATGGTTCTTGTGAGGTAGTGCGTATCCCGTAAGGGGTATGCACGGTGCCCATTTCCATGGTTTTAGGGCTTTCCATACAAGCCAAAAACCCCATCAAAACTCAAAATAAAGACTATTAAAAGAAAGAGTAGGGTTTTAATTATTACCTGGAACTGACGGCACTCAAATATGACGGTGGGAACTCCTGATATCAGCAGCTGAGGATATGACTAGGAAAGTGCTCCAAATGCTCTCCACTATGGGTAAATAGTAAAATGATTTGAATTTTTACTATTTACATGGCTTATATAGGAATTTTTGGGTTTGATATGCTAGAGTTTTGATTTAAAATCACTTTTTTCTCGAAATTTATCTGTTGTAATCCCTTAATGTTAGTCATGAGCACATTTCACAATTGTTTTTTGAGTCGATTTCAGGATAGAAGAACCATAGAAACAAGCTTTGGGAGTTAGTTTATGACTTTTTCATACTTCCATAAAACGAAAAAAGTCGATGAGCGTTTGTTACGACACTTTGGTCTCGCTCTTGAAACCTAGTATCAAAGGTTCGAGTCCATTTCTGATTCTTTCCAGGTTCGTAAAAAAAAAAATTGACATTGTGTAAAGAAACCTCATGGATTCCTTTTTAAACTCTTTTTAGACTCCCTAAATACAAAATATTGTTGAGCGATATTGTCTTCTTCACACTCATTAAAGCATTTGAAGATTCATCTCTCTGACGGTAGGTTTTTTTTTCGGTTCGGATAGACTATTTACGAAAAAGGAACACTCCAGCCGATTATGACTAAAATATTTCTATAAGGGATGATTTTACACTTTTTCGGGACTTGGAGACTAAATCATACAAAAAGGGACCCCTTTTGGATTCTTCTTCTGTAATCGTTCAGACTCTCTAAACATGAACGATACCGAGTTTTCTTTCATTGGACTCGTTAAATTAAACATTGAGGGACCCGTTTTTGGGAACGAACCCCTCCTCTCTTAGGTTCGTAAAACATATGAGTTTGGACTTGTGTTCAGACAAGCTATACCGAGTGTTTGTTACCCTCTTTGGACTCATAAAACTGAAAGGAGGCACTCATCGATCATGATGGGGAAAATGGGAAGGGAATCATTTTGCAATAAATGGTAGTAGTTTGTCGTTACCTTTGAACATGGCACTTGTCTGCATATCATGTCAGTTAATTGGGTATTCAGCTGATCTCCATGACAATCCACTTTCATGAGTCATGCCACTCCTTTGAGTCTTTCAAAAGAACGCATTGTCCACTATCGCATTGTGTATTTGTCCCGTTTAATTATGCTGCCAAGTCTTTTGTCATGCTGCCCGATGTTCAAAGGGAAGTTGAAGAAGTTTTTCCTCTGCAGTCAAAACAGTCTGTGTCAGTACTTTTGAGTCATTCCTATGGTTAATACATTCACATCATTCAAGAACTATGTTCTAAGTTTCGTGTTGTCGATGTGGGACTCATCATGGCCCTCCTTCGACGAGACTATGCCCGTCGACATCAGCTCATCATCTGGGAAATAGTCTTAGAAACAAAAACTTAGTACCTTGAGATATGTATGCCTTAATGACAGTTTCTCTTTCTCTCGACATAGGTTCACATCATTGACCTTTGATCGATAGAATCAACTGGTTGTTCAACATCAGGACATCTATTCACACTCAGTAGATTGTACTAGGATACCTTGGGAATCATTGACATCAATGGTGATCTCCCTCGCACTTGTTAATGCTTCACATCATTTGTCAGTAATCAAGTGGTTTCTATCATATTCGACTTCATATCATTGTAATAACATGGATATAATTGTACTTTGTGGAAGATGAGATGAAGACCATGGGTATTTGTTTAAAGTGCTCATTGCTTTTCACCAGGTTGCGATGGAGTTTTGTATATCTAGCATGGATCCACATTTGTATGGTCATGGCTATGCTCAAATTTGCATCTGTATGACATAGATCTACATTGTATGTCTGGTAGCTATGTCCAATTTTGAGTCCTCTATCACATGGATCTATGCTGTATTCTAGTATCCATGCTTGTTTATTCCCCCCATGGATCTGCCTTGTATTGTTCTGCAACCATGAGTTGGTTACCTATGTCTATGAGTCAAAAATATTGATGTACTACAGATGCCTACTTGACAACATGCTCCGATCGAGCTGACATTTTCACTTCATAGAGACAATATGTTCTCTCAAAGCTCTCGTTTATCATATCCCTCTAAGACTCATGCTTTGGGGGGGCATCCTGTTATACCAAATTCCTGTCACCACCATGTGATAAGATCCTTGACTTACATATTTTACCTTAATCCCAGCACTTGGAGAGAAAACCCATGTTGTTTGTCAATCTTTCATGAAAATACTCAGCACCATGCTTTCCTTGTTAACCATGAGCGGTACCTTTCCCGCACCGCCTGTATCTTGGTTACCATAAGCAGTTCCACTGCTTATAGCCTTTGGTCCATAAGAGTTTTTAACCTGAAATGCTATGTCATAAGAGGCAAAAAGCAGTACCCTGGGTAAAATGGGAAAAAGAGAAGTTTCTCGAGGCTTCTAGATCATGAGCCTCGTGTCCTCCCTTATCCCTATTATTGTGGGTCAGTTGAGCTCGAGATCCCCTATCATAGGATCTCGGAGGCCACCTCATCCACAAATCTCTCAACCATTCCTATCCATTGAGCTTTATAAATACAAGCACATGTCCATGGTTGAGGAGGAGAACTTTAGAGGTATTGTTATGATGTTGGATTAACCACTTGGCCCAAGCCATTTGAGAGCACAGAGAGCAAAGTTGGAGCTTATGGGGATGAAGTGTTGGTTTCATGGAGATGCACATCAATACTAAGGCTTAATTGGTTGTAAAATTCTCCATTCATCTTAATGCAAAGTTTATTTCCATCCCACATTACTGTTGTTTTGATTTCACATGTAAATGTTGTTGGATTCCTTAGTCATTGACATGGACAAATAGATGATGTTCTGGTGGATTTGATGTGTTTGTGTGTTTGATCTGATTGCATGTACACAGGTTCATTATTGAAGCAGTATTCCAGGTATCTACGACATCTAGGGAGGGTCTTCATCCTTTGTCGTTCACTCATGTGTTCTGGATCTGAACCATTCAGAACATAGGAACAAATTCTGTCTACAAAAGGTGAAATATTCCTACTTAGACAAACCATTTCATGTAAGTAAAGTTCGCAGAGCAAGTTCTGCTCAATGAAATTACTTTCCATAAAATTTTCCAGAAACTGGGTTGAGGTTTCCATTTCATCAGATCTCCCCTCCTTTACTGCTTTCAATTTAAACCAAATAAATTGTTCAAACAAAAACACAGGGTAAGGATATGGCACTCTAGTGCTCAACATTTCTTGGGAAATAGTATACAGTTGGTCCTTCTACACCTGCATAGATTTGAACTTTTTTAGTTCCTTCAATTCTTTCTGTATCCCTTCCCATTGTAATTTCTGGAACATAAATTCTTCTACCCATTTTCCCCTCAATTCTCTTATAGTATTCTCATGATAAACGATGGGAATCATTCCTTCTTGATACTTGTCCACCTGCCTCTTCCATTTCTTCACTTCTATTTTTAACAATGAGATCTCTTTGATCAGCTCCTGGATTCTTTCATCTCCTGCATTTTCCTCATCATCAAAGTCTAGATTGACAAAGTTCTGGGAAAATTGAGTGCATACCTTGCCATTCGATGTTTCAGATTGAGAATTCTACACTAGGGGTGTAACAACTTCCTTTTCTATCAAGGTTTCAATAGTCTTTGTCTGAATAGGTACTTCTGCAACCACTCCTAGGGATGCTGGTTCTTGTGTAACAACATCTTATGTTTGAGCTCCCCTTCAACAACTTTAGCCTATGTGGGAAATTATTCCATTAATTTTGAGGGTGTTGGTTCTTGTGTGGCAGTATATTCTTTTTGAAGCTCCCTTCCAACAACTTCAGCTCGTGTCAGCTCTTATGCCATTAATTCTAAGTGTGTTGGTTCTTGTGCGATAAAATCCTTTCCCTGCAACTCTCCTTCAACAACTTCAACACTCAATTGTGAAGACGTTTGTTCTTGTCTAACAACTTTTTCCTGAATTTTGATTTCCACATCTGCTTGAGTCCTAGCTAGAGCTACTTGGACTTTATCTGTGGCTTTGACAGGGAGATGCAAGACTATTGGTTCTTGTGTGTCAACATCCTATCCCCCCATTTCTTCATGCTGCTAGAATTTCTATTGAGTTACTTCCATATCTCTCTAAAGATGGGAGTGTTCCCCAAATATCTCAGTATCCCCTGATGATTGTGAATGCATCTGTTCATCTTCTCCCAGCTCCATATTATGGATTATGTCCACCTCAATATTCGTTGTTCTTTTCTGAAATGGAGTTTCAGCAAGGATTTCTAAGAATGTTGGTTCTTGTGTAGCAACATCCTGATTCAATTCAATATATTCCGGTTGTTTGGATTCCTCTATTATCTCGGTATCTTGATATGGTTCTAGGGTCATAGTAAAAAATTCTAAGTTCGGGTTAGGGATTACCTCAATCTCTGGTTTACCCGCTTCTTCTTGAATGGCAGTTTCGACAAACATTTTTGAAGGTGTTGGTTCTTGTGTGAAAGCACCTTTCTTGGATTCAGTATTCCTTTTGTTAGGCTGATCCATCATTCCTTATGGTTGAGGTTGTAATTGCTCAGATTCTTCCAGTTCTATATTGGGGATCAGTCCTACTTCAGGTTCATCTTCTTTCCTTAATTCTACATCAGGTGCTTCTTGTTCTTGTTCAGTTGTTGGTGCAGTATTTTGGGTTCCAAATGAATGCACTATGATTGTGTAACCTAATTGACTAAAAATTTCCCCACATGTAGGGTAGACTAGTTTCTTCACTTCTTCATCCTCCTTAGCAGGAGATGATCCTTATAATTGGTCTGTAGCTTCTACTAGTGTGTGCATCCTTCTCTGTACCTTTTTCTTACATACCTCCTTCCAATTCTCCAATTATTTCCAAATAAATTTCACTTCTTCCTTCATTAACCCATTTTCATATAGAATGCCCTCAATTTGAGATTCTTCTGCAACAGGCTCCTGTGGAGCATTGTTTGTCCTCAGTCTCAAAATGGGAAATTCAATGTTTTCTTCAATATCTACCCATTTTTCTCACGCTGCTTCAGCTGCTGTGACTGATCTCATTCTTCTTCTCCTCACTAGTTGATATGCTTGTATTTCTTCTCTTGACCTTCTTCTCTTCCTTCGGGGTACAAGGGCTTCCAACCCTGCAGTTGATGTAGAAGGAATATTTCCTGTTTCAGCATCCCCTCTGTCCTATGCCATCTCTGTTTATTCTTCAATTAAAGTTTCCCCCCATTCAAGAGAGGATTCGATGGTGAGGACCTATGCATTCTCTCCTGTCATCACAGCTCCCACAACTTCAGCTTCAACTTTTGCAGCATCCAATGCTTCTCCAGCTTCGGCTTCAACTATTGGAGCTCCCAAATTATCTATCTCCTCTATAGGGTTTTCTACTGCTACATCCTTTGCTAATTCTTCCTCTTCTTCTAATCTTGTCTCAACTCCCCCCAACTAAATTAGAGGGACTCTAGTCCTCCTCCTCTTCCTCTAATTGAACACCCAACAGAAGTGTAGGTGCCCTTACTTCCTCTTTGATTGGAATCTCAGGAAAAAGTATAGGTCCTTGGGCTATCTCAGGTTTTCCAGTAAATTGTTCCCATGTTTGATTTCTCTGAGCTAGGGCCCTTAAGATTAAAAGTTTAATGAGGCCGTGATGGGTAAGGGAAGAATATGGATGCTTAGATGCTCTGACAAATCCCACCATGTGATGTAGGTATTTAAATAGAAAAAATGGAACATTTAGTAGATTTCTGTGGCGTAAATGAGACAGCAGTGGAAACTCGGAATAATAGACAGTCTGGTACCTACATTCACAAGTGATATAATTTTTGAGGAAGACGACCACTTGATCCCACGGGAAAGGAAATGACTTTAATTCTATTCCTTGTTTTGATGCATGCAATTGTTCACTTGCCACCAAAAAGTATTGCACTGTGGTGACATTGGGAGTTATTCTTCCAAACCAAGCTCTTCCTACCTGCGGTAGGCCAGTAACCTCATCTACAATCGCTTCAGAAACTTCTATCCTCAAACCCCTAACCTTAGAGTGGGTTTCTCTAAGGTTTAAAGAAAACTGTGGAGCAGTTTCATGATGAAAATGATTGAGACATTGGAAAAACTCAGTCCATCCCGTGGCTTCGAAGATAGCGAAAAATTCAGAATTCTTCCGCAATGCATGCGTGTTTGGAGGTTCTTGTCAGGACATGATACCCATGTTATCTTTCCTTCTAAATTCTAGTATCAGCTTAGGAAATTGCAGGATTCGACAATGGATATTTTAGTGCAGGAATTAGAGGAAATTTGAGGTCTAAAATGGGCCTCCTAAGGAAAATAATAAAATAATAGTTAAAGTAGTAAAATAATAGTTAAAATAATAAAATAATAGTTATTAATTTTGGAAGAAGAATGAAAAAAACTACTTTTTTTGTTCGTATTTTCGACATGTCTTCCTGTGGTTTTACTCAAATTATGAGCGGGAGAGCTCGTTGGATGTGGAATTTAATTCCTCACCCAACGAGTACCCACACTGCATACTTTTGACAGACTTCGCTACCCCAAAAATAAGAAATACCTGAAAAAAAGTGATGATGATGTCATCATCATGTTTTTTCAGGTATTTATTACTTTTGGGGTAGCGGGGCTTGTCAAAAGTATATAGTGTGTGTACTCGTTGGATGCAGAATTAAATTCCACATCCAACAAGCTCTCCCACTCGGAATTTGAGTAAAAACACAGGGAGATATGTCAAAAATACGAACAAAAAAAGTAGTTTTCATTTATGACAAATATGTCAATTCAACAATTATTGTTGACTTATTTTATTGAAATTCTATTGGTTCCTAAATTCCAACTCACAAAATTTTCTGTTGGCACGTTTTCTTATAAGGCCCATTTTAGACCCCAAATTTCCTGTAATGACATGCACAAACAACGGAGGTTGGAGTTGGAAAATTTGGAAAGTTAAGATGGAAGTAAGCATAGAATCATTGGTAAGATTTTGCCCCAAATTAGGAAAGTGTGCCGGTTGTGAAATAAATTTGAGTAGCCATTAGATCGTGGGAATGGGAAGTTAACGCGGTACAGGTGTAATGACAGATATAAAAATGTAGGTATGATTAACTCTATCAAATCTGCTTGATGCTTAATCATGTAAATAACCAGAACCGTACCTTAGTAATAATGGATGAACCACAACTTCTTGAAGTACTACAGCGTGTTAATGTGGCATTCAAATTTAAATATTATTGCACGCATGCTACCATGACCCTTCTCTCGAGGAACCAAAAGCTGTCTTGTCGGTCCTGATAGAATCATAATTAAAGATGTGAAGTGAGTCAGAATGAACAAAATCACGAGCGGTAGAAATTATGGATGAATTTGAAGGATTGTAGCCTGATTGTAGACAAATATGGAGGATTTGCAGCCACAAGCCATAGGAAAAACCATCCAAATTAGAGGAGTCGCAGCCACTAAAAAGAGTAAAAGTAGGAAAAATTTTAACGGAGTCGTGGCTACGATAACAGGAAAATGGCTGATATTTTACGGTATTGTAGTTGCGACGGAATGAAAAAGTAGGCAAGGTTTTACGTTATTGCAGCTACGGAATAGAAAGATAAGTAGGCTTTTACGGTGTTGCAGTGGCGAAACAGAAAATTAGGCAAGGTTTTACGGTGTTGTAGGTGCAGAATGAAAAAGTAGGAGGGGTTTTACGGTGTTGCAGCTGCGGAACAGAAAAGTAAGTGGGGTTTTATGGTGTTGCATCTTTGACAGGGACAAAAAAAATAGGCAAATTTTGCAGAGTTGCAGCTGCACCGAAATGTTCATCATTCAAAATTTTCTTCTGTAAGGAGCTCTTCCCGAAAATAGAAAATTACAATAGGTGCTCATGGTTATCAGGCCCAGTCATGACCATTTCTCCTTAAGTAAATTCATGCGTAGATTCTAAAAAAAAACAAGTGTAAAGGAAAACGAAAAAAGGAAATAAGCATTAATTTATTTATGTACAAAAAATTTGTGGGGAAATTGCAGCGACTTTCTAAAGATTAACACAGGAAGAGAAATATTCCTGCCCTTGCTCCAACTGGTATCCTAGATCAGCTGCAATCTTTGAAACAAATGCGTCCCTCAAAATTGGCTTATGATATAGTCGCAGCCTGTGACCATTAGCGAATAATGGTACATGATTCTCATCAATGGTGACCAGGTGGACTGTACCGTTGTCGAATACTCTGTCTATCAGATATGTACCTAACCATATTGTGTGTAGCTTACATTTAAAGTCCCTTTTGAATCTTGAATCATATAATAATGCCCAGTCTCCCTCACAGAAGACTCACTTCTTGATGAACCGATCATGCCAATTGGATTTCTATTGCTGAATTAATGTTGTCTTATCCACAACATTTATGCATTTTACCTCAAGTTCATTCAATTGATTCAATCTATTCCTCTGGGCTTTAGTTACATCTAAGTTTACCTCCATGGCTATCTTCAAGGTTTTGATTTCAAATTCAATGGGAAAGACAACGCTCTTGCCATACACCAAGTCATATGGGGAGAAACCTGTAGTATTGCTCCACATAGAGCGATATGCCCACAGTGCTTCCGGAATTCTGTTAGACTAGTATCTACGATGGCTCTTGACTATTTAGGTGAGGATAGCTTCAATAACTTTATTGGTACTTTCCACCTGGCCATTGGCTTGGGGATGGTAATATGAAGTTATCCTATTCTGAATATGGTACTTCTGTAGTAAAGCTTCGAATTTGTGTGACACAAATTGTGGTCCTCCATCTTTTATTACTTCCTTGGATATTCCAAAATGAGTAAATATTTCTCCATACATGAATCTATTACAGCTTGGTCATTGGATTTCGCTAAAGCCACAGCTTCTACCCATTTTTTCATGTAGTCGGTGCAAACTAAAATGTAGGCTTTCTGTTTTGAATGAGGATTGATAGGTCCAAAAAAATATAATGCCTATCTGTCAAAAGGTTCCACCACCAAGTGTGGTAGAAGAGGAATTTCATCCAATCTATTAGGTTGGCCCATTCTTTGACCGCTGTCACAATAATGGACATATTTCTTGGAATCCCTAAAAACTGTTGGCCAATAATAACCCATTCTCATCACCTTATGACCTATCCTCCTATCTGCAAAATGTGCCCCACATGGCTCATCATGACAAGCCTTCAAGATATGGAAGACTTCATCCTCCCTTACACACCTCTGAATCTCAAGATCAGGACCTGTGTAGAAAATATGACCATCTATCCAACAATACCTGGCACTTTGTTGAATAATATTCCTTTTCTCTCTTTTTGACAAGTGTGCTAGAATCTCACCTACATCCAAGTAGTTAGAAACATCTGCATACTAAGGGGAATGAGCTAAAACTGTAAACAAGTGTTCATCTGGGAAAAAATCCTCAACTGGTAGGCTATCATCACTGTTAGTAAAACGAGATAAGTAATAAGCAACAACATTTTCTTTCCTAGGACTGTCAATAATGGTAATATCGAACTCCTATAATAGTAACCGTCATCTAGTTATCCTATCATTTGTAGCTGGTTTGTTCATTAGATACTTGAAGGTTGAGTGGTCAGTTTGTACAAAGGTGGGATATCCAGTGATGTAGTGTCTAAATTTGTTAATTGAGTAAACAATGGCTAAAAATTCATTCTTTGTAATAGTATAATTGAATTCAATAGGGGCCAAGTTCTTACTGATGTAATAAATTGCATATGGTGTTTGACCATCCTGCTGACCTAATACTGCTCCAATGGCAGTGTCAGAGGCATCTGAAGAAATGTCGAAAGGAAGAGCCCAATTGGGCCACCTTAAGGCAAGAGCTGTAGACAACCTCTTATTAAGCTCAATGAACATTGTCTATAATGCATCATTCCAAATAAACTGTACATCCTTCATCAATAAGGTAAATAAAGGAGAATCTAGTTTGGAAAAATTTTCTATAAATATTCTATAATACCCAGCATGCCCTAAAAATATACGTACCTCTTTCTGCGTTCCAAGAGTGGGTATGTTTTCAATTACCCTAATTTTTTATGGATCTACGTGGATACCATCAGCAGAGATAAAGTGCCCCAGCACTACACCCTAGCTCATCATCATATGGCACTTTTCAATGCTCAAAGATAGCTGGGTTAGCTCACAGCATGTTAAAACCTTCTTCAAGTTTTTCAGTGCCTCTTCAAAGTCACTTCCATAAGGAGTAAAATTGTCCATGAAAATATCCATACTATCATTAACCATTTCCAAAAAGATACCAATCACAGCTCTCTAAAAGGTGGCTAGTGCATTACATAAATCGAAGGGGAGAACCCTGTATGCAAAGGTACCCCAGGGACAGGTGAAGGTAGTTTTGTCTTGGTCTTTATGAGAAATATGGATTTGATTGTACCTACTAAAACCATCTAGAAAGGATAAGAACTTCTTCCCGATTAGGGTGTCAAGTACCTGGTCAATGAAAGGTAGAGGAAAGTGATCTTTCTGTGTCGCCTTGTTCAGCTCTCTGTAATCCACACAGACTCTCCATTTACCATTCTTCTTGGGTACTATCAAGAGTGGATAAACCCACTCACTGTCTGAGGTTGGGTATATAAACCCTGCTTCCAAGAGTTTTTGAATCTCCTCCTTCACTATGTCCCTAAGATTGGGGTTCATCCTTCGTTGTGGCTGGCACACAGGTCGAGACTTACTTTTGATATAAACGTGGTGGGTGCACAGATTAGAATGGATACCCTTCATGTCTGTGTACTCCCAGGTGAATGCCCCCTTATTTTTTTTCAAGAGAGTGATTAGGCATTCCTGTTCATCCAGAGTAAGATTGGGATTGATATTCATGGTTTTTCCTGGCTCTATCTCGACTGGAACACTTTTCAAACTTTTCAACACTAGAATCATATGAGTATCACTGACTAATGTATCCTCTATGAGATTTTCTTGTTTTTATTCACCTGGAGTACTATTCAAGATCTGATAAATTTGTTTGTTGATAAAAGCATGCTCACCAATGAAATTATTGATGGAATCATCCTCTGTTTCATCCTTGAAAGTCAAGGCATTCCCTATCATTAACAGTGGTTGAACACCCTCCTCTTCCTCTAGCTACATCCACAATGGAGTTTCAGCTTCTAGACTATGTCGAGCTAGAGGATAGAGGGAAAGGTTCTTTGTTTTGGTCCCATCTGATATGGTCAGAGACCCAGACTGACAGTTCATGCAAGCATATGCTATAGCTAACCAGGGCCTTCCCAGGATTAGAGGGTCTCCCCCTAGCTACGACTTGGGTTGTAAAATCAAAAAGTCAGCTGGGTATTCCCACAAATCAACTGAGATGATGAGGTCATCCAAGATTCCCTCAGGTTTGATGGTGGACCTATCTACAAGTTCTAGAATGGTAGGGGTTGGCCTGAGGTTGGCGAGCCAAAGTTTTCTTATAGTTTCTATGGTCATGAACATTTGGTATCGGTGTATTCCCAATTTGGTCATGAACCTAAATATACCAGTACATTTGGTATCGGTGTATTCCCAATTTGCACAGTGATAATGGGGTTCCTAGGATCCTCATATTTGTCCAGAAGGGTTTTTCCCATTATCAGTTCAGATAATTTCCCTATAACATGGATAGCAGGAGGATCCATGGCTTTTATTCCTGGTTTTCTTGTACATAGATCTCGAACAGTTCTAGCATAGATAAGCACATCATGAAGGGCATGCAGTAGTGGAATTTTGACATAAACGTTTTTCAACTCTCCTAAGAGGTTAAATTGAGGTTGCTCCACTGCCTTCTATAGTGTCAGTATTTCAGGATATGGCGGTTCCCTAATTAGTTGTGTAGGCTGTGTCAATATGTGTTTCTTCTTATGCTTCAATCGGTGTCTCGGTAGGAATTTCAACATCCTCAATAATGGGGATCGCTACATTGGATAATTACTATTGGTTCATCCTTTCTTCAGACACAGAGGATGGAACATCCTCAATGACCAAAGGATCCACTACCCTCCCTGATCATAAGCGGATGTCGTTACACGAAACTGGATTAATGGATTAAGTGAGCATGTTGGCAGTCTCAAACTAGTGGATTTCTTTATTGTTTGGGTTGGGTTTAGGTTAAGTAGGCAACTGCGGTCGTATAGGCGTATTGGGTGCAACATTGTTCTGGGGTTGTTGCTACGGCTGCTGATACTGCTGATGTGGCTGAGGGTATTGTTGAGGAGGGTATGGTTGATGAGGAAACTTTTGTTGCGGAAACTATTGAGGAGGTTCGTTTGTGGACTTTAATTCATTGGAAATTGTATTCCTTACCCACTTCCATCTACCCATTCATTATGAAATTGGTACAGATCTTTTGACCTCTCTTCAACAGAATACTTCCACTCACATATCCAATCACATTCATGAGTGGAGGAGATGTAGAAGGTTTATAAAATCTCCTATTCTGGATAAAATGTTAGGTGAATAGTTTACTAATCGTTGTTGCCTCCTATTTCCCGAGATGTGTCTATGGGTTGTGTTATTACGTTGGAACAAAATATTAATGGGGCACAATATTTGGACTTATTTTATTCTCAGTATGGTACCTTATATGATTTGATACCTCATGTTCCTTGTCATAGTACTGATCCCACCAAGATACTTGCTGAAAATCCTGTAGATGGTGTTGTAGGTTCTATCCAACATCCATCCACAATGAAACTTGCCAAGCAGCATAGTCCTTCTACTACTACTTATTCTGATCCTATTTTCTCCATTGAGGTGAATGTTATCCAATATTCGCAAATACCCAGTAATAAGAAAAAGGGTAAAGGTAAAACTAAAATATCTGGAAACCAGCAGGAGATACCCAAGACCGCGACTCCAAAAAACGAGTCCAAGACGAAATGGAAGGCTAAGTAACCATGTCTGTTTTGTGGAGGTGATCACTTCATGAAGGAGTGTCCTCAATGTGAACATATATATATATATATATATATATATATATATATATTTCAAGTAATCCCACANCGCCCTTTCCCATCCCAAAAACAATTAATTGATCATACATCTTTGCATGGTCCCTCTTCCTCCACCGAGGAAATCGAAATGATGTTCACCAAGACTGTTTCGTTGACCACAAAAAATCAAACATATGATAAACGTCTTGAGAAGAAAGATGAAGGTTCTTCTCCCGAGAAGACTCCTTCTGCTAACCCTTCTCCTCCACCTCCTTCTAATGGCCCTCTTATGATTTATAAACCTAGTTTTGACATGATTTTGCCGCCTCAAAAAAGTACAATATGGAAGTCTATTTTTAATCCAAGCACTCAAGCTGCCAAATTTAAAAAAAATGTTTAATATTTAGCTGAGGTACCTTTCTCCATGTCTACACTAGAATTAATCCAAAATTTCCCTACACAACTTAAAAACTTGTTGTCATCCCTAGGGGCCTTAGATTTGAATAATTCCACTACAAGAACTTTTAACGTGGAGAATTACAAATCGAGGTTATTCTACCAACTCGTGCTTCAAATCCTTACTAGGGGGGTAGGTAGGAAAGTTCATCGAACTATATTGGATGAAGGAGCTTCCACCTTAGTTTTACCTATGTCTTATTGGAAATCCATCAACTCTCCTAAACTTAATCAGTCACCAACTATTTTGAAAGACTTTTACGGATGAGGTTTCTAGCCTCATGGATTGTTACTGGAATTATCTATTGAGTTGGGGGCAATATTGTTTCTATCTAGGTAGAAGTATTCGACGCTCCATTGGATTACAGCTTGTTATTAGGGAGAAATTGGTTTTACGCTATGACGATAGTTGCTTCATCGGTATTTCAAACTCTCTAGTTTCCTCACCATTGAAATATTGTAACCATTGATCATCTTGATTACTGTTCATTGGATATCACTACCACCATAGAAAATAATTTTCCTTTTTTTTGGAAATGCCCTCCTCCTTATTAATTCATAGGATTTGTACCGGTGAAATATTCATCCATTATGGGATTCCTTCCTTCTAATGATTCCCCTCCTATTACAAAATTTTCTACGGTTAACATGACATCGTCTACTGTCAGGGGCATGTCCAACAAAAAAGGGTTGCTGAAGTACCTTATATGGGTCCTCATGAATCCCTATACCATGCCATTCAATCTACTTTAGATGCTTACTTTGATGATCAACATCTAGTAGCATAGGATCCCTACCATCTACCTTATTGGATAGATTCCCCTCTCCCAACTCTATATTATCTCTTACAGGATTTTCCATCCGACGAGTCTATCACAGAGATTACGAGTCAGGATGAACCCTTATGGGAAGATCATGACCATAGATCTTATTTTCTTCCTATTGTCGATTCGGCGAATTCCGATTTTGTATCTCTTATCATTTTTGATAATGTTGAGCATACTCAAACACTTGTGTTATTATAGGATGTTGATTCTGAAGGGAATTTGTGCAACATTACTCAAATTGTTCCCATTGACGTATCGATGAAGCCAAGAGTTGTTGAACATGTCACGTTGGCTAAAACTATTTGCCAATAAAAATTGAAGAATACTAAGCTATTTTCACATAATTTCGAGATGTTTTTTCCTGGAGTTACGAAGAAATTCCAGGGATTGATCCATTCATTGTAGTACATGAGATCAATACTTACCCGACAACAAAACCGGTTAGGGAAAAAATTCGTTAGGTCCACTTAAGGAAAGCTACAGCAATAAAAGTTGAGGTTGGAAAAATTTTGAAAGTTGGTTTCATTTACCCATAGCCATTGAATTAGTGGGTGTCTAATATTTTTCGTGTTAACAAGAAGTACCGCACTATTAGGGTTTGCATCGATTTCATGGAATTAAACAAAGCTTGTACAAAGGACAAATTTCCTACTCCCAATATCGATCAAATCATTGACAACTCTGTTGGAAGTTTCATCTCTTGCTTCATGGATGGCTTCTCTAGCTATAATCAGATTGAAATACTACCCTTCGATCAACACAAAACGTCATTTATTATCCCGTAGGGGGCATTTGCTTCCCGTAAGCTACCTTTCGGCTTGAAAAATGCTGGAGCCACATTCCAATGAGCCATGTCCTATGATGTTCATAATATCAAACAAATTTTGGAAATGTGCTTGGATGATCTCCCTACTCATTCACAATAGAGAGGAGATCATTCAAGGCATCTTAGGGACATTTTCCTTTGATGTCGGCCTTATCATATTCATCTTAATACACATAAGTCTGTCTTTTGTGTGGAGACTAAACGTCTTCTTGGGTTTTTTCTTTCCAAATATGGTATCCAAATTGATGCTTTGAAAATTGTTGCAATTGTTCCCTTACCACCCCCAACCAACATCACAAAACTCCAAAGTTTGCAAGGGAAGGAAAAATTTCTTCACGTTTCGTGTGCAATTTTGTAGAGAAAACACATGGTTATATTCATATGTTGAAGAAGAACACTCCATTCATTTGGGATGATCAATATCAATGGTATTTGATAATTTAAAACATGCCATAACACACTCACTTGTGATACAACCCCCTAATTACTCAAAATAATTGTTGTTTTACATTGTTTCCTCCACTACTACCATTGGTATGGTTATAGTGCAAGAGGATTCTAACAGAAAATAACATGTGGTTTATTATCTTAGTTAGCGTCTCCTCAACTCCGAATCTTGGTAATCACATAAGGAGAAGTTAGATTTGGATATGGTCATTGTTGTACACTATTTTTGTCATTACATCCTACTTCGCACAACTAATGTTCTCACGAATCACAACCCCATGTACTAAACCCTAATTCGTCAGGTATGGGGGAGAAATATTCTCATTGGACTGTCATCCTACAAGAATTTGACCTTGAATTCACTAATACTACTTCCAAGAAATCCTTATTTTTTGTAGAGCTGATGTGTGATATTCCTCGTGTTATCATGGAAACTGAGCCCAATGAATCATTTCCTGAAGAGTTCTTGTTCCTGATTAGCACGATAGATTAGTGTTATGGATATTTGATCGTATATCTCCAAACTTGGATATTTGATGCTGACCTATCTCGTGATGATCGTTGGCACATTCTCCATCATGCTAAATATTATCACATTTTGAATGACACCTTATACCAGCATGGTATTGATTCCATTCTCTGACGATGTTTAACACATGATGAGGTTGAAAAAGTCTTGAATTATTTCAACTCTGGAGCATGTGGTGGTCATCTTTCTAGGATGGCTACAAATCAGAAAGTCCTTCACGCTAGTTACTTTTGGCCCTCAATCTTCAACGATTTCCATGAGTCAGTCAAAAGGTGCCCACCCTCTCATCTTTCTTATCCAAAAAAGCGTGCCCACCCTACTTTGTTACACCATGTCATTGTTGTTGTTCCTTTCTCCAAATGGAGGATGGGTTTCATGCATTGTAAGCCTACTTGAGCCAGGGGGCATGGTTACATCATTGTAGTTGATTATTATTTTACAAATTTGGATGAGGAAATTCCTACATATGCAGAGGATGGTAAGACTCTCTCTATTCTCGTTTAACCATGTCATTGCTAGGTTTTTAGTTCCTTAGAATATAGTGAATGATCACAAATCCCATTTGCATAATGAAATGATGGATGAGATAAGTGACAAGTTGGGTTTTCGTCATGAAAACTCAACCCCTACTATCCATAAGCTAATGGCCAAGTTGAATCCATTAACAAAGTCCTTAATACCATGATTTGTAGGATGGTTGGAGAACACAAATCAAATTGGAATTTAACTATGTTCTAGGCACATTGGTCCTATAGAACTTCCATGAAAACAATAACTAGTTTCATACCCTTCTAATTGGTTTATGGGTTGGAAGTCGTTTTACCTATCGAATGCGAGATTATTTCACTGAAACTAGCTCTTGATATTCTACCCAACACCTCGATCAAGGAAGAGTGATTCCTTTATCTAACTAACCTTGATGAGACACAATGGGATGCCTCTCTAGCTAATGAGTCACACAAGAAATGAATCAAGTCCCATTACGATAAATATGTTCAACCTTGGGTCTTTAATGAAGGATACCTTGTTCTGACTTGCGATTATAAAAATGACAAATTGGGGAAAGGGAAGGTGGAATCAATATGGTATGGTCCCTACATCGTTAGCAAAGTGTTGGAAAAAGGGGCCTATGAATTAGTGGACTATGATGGAATACCTTGCGGGAAGCCTTGCAATAGGTTGTACCTAAAAAGGTACTATGCCTAGGACATCTTGCATCAGTACCTTGTATATATTTGTATATATTGAATTTTTGTGTGGTTTTATTGATTTTAGTGTGGTTTTTGGTCTTTTCTAACACTTCTTATTCCATTTTATGATTTAATTTATGCAGATGAATCTCTACTGCGGCTTTGTTGATGGTGCTAGCCACCAATACCCTGAATTTCTTTTCAACAGCCTCGGTACTTTATTCCCAAGCCGGTGAACTAGTTAGTTCAGGAGGTGTTTACCTGGGTCCCTATAGAAAATATATCATTGAGTATCATTCAGTGATAGGGATGTTAACCGAAGCTTCGTATCAGTATATCAATCACCTGGTCATCTTTTTTGACTTCGAACTTGTGGTTTCTCAGTTGAACCATGTATACGCCATTTGAAATCCGGTGCTTCTTCATCTTTTTTGAAGAGTACGTTTTTTGGAAAGATATTTTGAATCTATTGCTTATGAAAATATACCAAGTTTATATAACTCAATTGTCGATTCACTAGATAATTACATGTTGGATTGGCATATTTCCCATTCTTAATACATTGATAAGTAAAATAACATGAAACATTGTAAAAAAATAGTGTGGAAGAAGAATCCATGTAAATAAAATTCCATTATCAAAATCATATAGGTTGCAAAAAATTGAGTCTAGATATATATATAAAAGTGTTTTTACAAAAATGTGGTCTCGATACCTGGATTGAAGCCTATAGCTTTCAACACTACAAAATGAAAAATAATGAATCTAGTAGCTTTTGATGTATACATACCTCCGAGCCCTAGTGATGATCATGATAGGACATGATGTCCCTTCCTACTCTGCTTAGAAAGATACCAAAGAGACCTAACACACCATTCATGTGCCACTGGTACCTCCTAAGGAGGTCGTCCACTGAGATGTCAAGAATATCAAGAGTGATCATATTGAGGTTTTCCTCAAGCTCAGTCATCTCATCATTGGCATGATGCAAAAATTGAGCGTTGGCTCTCGTGACAATCGAAGACGATCCTCCAGGTATCGCTATCCCCACATCTACACAGTAGGAAGCATGTCTCAGTACCACCCATACAAATCATAAAATTACGTAAAACATAAAAAAACATGCATATTTTAGTGTATTACTCACCGAGGTCCCCCCACTGCTCATCCTCAGGTAAAGGTAGTTCTGGGTATCCTCAAAAGTCCTTTCCTACATAGGAATAGTCCTCAACCATCAGGATATGGTCATCCAGCCATCAAAAGAAAGATGCCCCATACTTAATTCTAGGTCCCCCGCCACCATGGAAGACTATAACCTCTACCTATTTGAGCATACATGGGTCTCGTTCTCTAATATCGGTGAAGGCCACTTGTGGCCTCGGTAGGGAAAATATTTCTAGAGAAAATGACACTAAGATGGTACCATACTCGAACTACTTTATCTCTCGATGGCGAAACATGGTGAGTTCATTGAGTTTGGCCAACAATGCCTCGACCTATTTGAATACAGTTAGGGCCATGGAATCTAAGGAATACAACATGCATTCCCTAGATTCCTGGTGAGCACCTTGGCTACCAGAAATGTGTTACATGGTGAATAGGACCTTTCTCAAGGGAAGGTCCATCACATCCTTGAGGGAAATTTTCTTCCCACTCATCTGTGTACCTGGGAAATAGTTTTCATCGATCAATCCCTCTGAAGTAATGTCCCCACCACAAGGACCATTCAAGGAAATGGGCACTACTCACCTATGTAAACCTATTAGGAATTAGATATCCTCCACTTCCAAAGTCAAAATGTGAGCACCCACTTCAAAATGGTGTTGCTCAAGATTCCACATCCTAAGTGTATATTCTAGCAACCTAATTTGCACCCTCATGCTGAGAACTTTGAATAATTTAAGGATTCCACATTCATGGAGAGAATTCACGGTGCCTTGGTCATTATCCCCATGAATGTTATCCAATTCATGTTCTCGTTCCTTCCACAACACCATTTTCAGCAATGCAACCTTCCAAAAATTTAAAACGGAGCATTAGAAACCATATTCAACCATTTAAACCTCCTTGAAATATCTAATTTGGCTTGTTTTTGAATATTTTTTCGGTTGTTTGCGCCATCTCACTTTTCCTTTTCGAAAATAGTGGTGGCACCGCATTTTTCTTCATGGAAATGTGCGGTGTTTCTCGACACCATAGTTCCCGAAAGGGAAAAGTGCGGTGCCAGTAATGTGCATTTTCCCCTTGGAAAATGGCCCCCAAAACACCAACAAATGCATAAAAATGAAAAAGGAAACCATCAAAAAGTAGAGGAAGAGTTCAAGAGTTACCTAATAGTAGCTCGTAGCCTCAGCAATCCATGTTTGAAGTTTGCTCACAAAAGGGATCTTTTTCTCTCCAAATGGGAAAAAACACAATGGGAACTATTTTTGTAGCGGGGTTTTCACCCCTGCTACGTGCAAAACCACCTCCCTTTTGTAATTGAGATAGGAGGGTAAATTTCATGGAAGAAATCTATAGCAAATAACGATATTAGTAAAAAAAAATCAATAAGAAAATACAACTAAACTAAATAAAAACAAATATATGACAAATATACCTTCTTTCTCTTGAAAATGGGCCACCGTGCCCAAACTCGGAAATGGACCGCCTCTCTACAGGCTGGTTGGTACAGAGGATGTCTCAACATATAAAATGGGAGATGGTGGGGCTATGGAATGATTGGAAAAAATTGTGTGAATGCTTTGAGAATAATGGTTTCTCACCATACTCATGGAATAGAACAATGAAAAAAGGGATAAGTATCTTTTCATGGAAACCTTCACACTATTTTTATAATATGTTTTTAGGTTTTTTGACCTTTTCTAGGCTTCTAGGGTTTTGGAGCCCTATTTAGGGTTTTAAGCCCTTTTTTGGGTTTTAAGACTTTTTTTGTTTTTAGCCTTTTTGGGGTTTTTATCCCTTTTGTTAGCTTTTTTGGCCTTTTTGTGGGTTTTTTTTCCTTTTTTGAGAGATAATAAAGGTAAACCATAGTTGTGAAGGTCAAAGGTAAGGGAAATATGGTAGGAAAATGATGTATGTATGTGTTTTAGACCATGAAGACCTAGGTGAGCAATTTTTTTCGTTAACAGATTTCCCCCTAATGTGTGAAGGTAGGAGCTCATCGTATGGCCGACAGATATCATAGGATCATGGGGATAGTGGAGAGACTGGAGAGACCTGTAGAGAAGCGACACTTCCTTCTCTAAACCATGGTGGCTTTTGGTTTTTATTTTAATGATTCCCAACAATGGGTGAGATACATATAATGTATGACACATATATGGATGAGGCATGTATACCCATGCTTGTAACAATGTCAAAAGGATAAATAATGTGATTAAGGCTCAAACATATGGGAGTCGATCAATAGATATACAACTGATGTTACATAATGGTATCCTCAATGAGAGGCTAAATATAATACTGATATGAAGAACTGATACATGGGAACAATGGCATTCTCTTGGAATGCAATATCCTCATAACTGATGCTCTTTTGAATATGGAAGTGTACATAGCTGGAGGGATTCCATGACAGGGAGTCAGAATATCTATGGTACAATATGTCACATAAATACTATAGCTACATATAATCACTGCTATGGGGATTCTGAACACTGTTTCCAACACAACCCAAAAATCACAAGGGACATGAACTTGTCTGGGTCCCATAATAGACTCACCAATGTGCTAGACTCAGGTGACAACTAGGGTATTCAATCAAATAATGCATAGACCAATACCTTGTACGAATCTCAATGATGCGATGATGTAGCTGGAGTCAATCATGTGAGACACAACCACCCTGAGAGGCACTAATGACTCCTCTCAAGTTGTCCAAGGAGCTCATCAGTAAGGTGAATGAAACTAGGATACAGGTACCTCTAGGTCTATCCTCTGGAATAGATGTGTTGATGTCGACAGAGGGAGACCTACAACTAATCAAGGCAATAATGTTTACTTGACGAGGAGCATGAGGGGGATAATCAAAGGTGTGGGAAAATATGGGGGCTGTCACATTGAATGGGGGAACATGGGCAGGGGATTAAAGGGGACTCAAAGTTCCTTTGTTCATAGTATGATGGTAGGGCTGACCTGATAGCAACTGAAACTAACTCATGGGATAAGGATAATAGCTGTAATAAATACAAATGGGAAATATTGAGGGAAGTAACTGGAATACTAGTATCCAGGGGATCCAAGGAAGACTCATCGTAGAATACTCTAAACAAAGGAGACCAAAATTGGGGAAGATTCCAAGCTATATATATGTGGTGGCACCTAAAGGCACAGCTATGACACGATCTCATGGATTTCAGTGAGCCTGAGAAAGTAAATGCTCAATGGTGTTTTCATTTTTTGAGAGTCTGAAAACAAGAAGAATACTCCAGTGTGGTCTCTTTTTTGTATGTAGTCTCCTAAGTCCAAAAAAAGTATAAAAGTGTGTGCAGGAGAGCTCTCCCTACCTTTGGGGAAGGAATACTTCTTTACCATTTGTAGTCCAATCAGGTCGGAAAAGGTTAAACCTATACTGAATGGATGGTCATTCAAATACTTTTATGAGATTGAACAAAACCAAGTTTGCTCCACAATCTTTTCTTGATGAGAAGGATGGAAAAGAGCTTAAATACATCCCATGATGATATTTTTCGTAAATTTCAGTCCCAATGCCCGAAAAAGCATAAAAGGATGCAAAGGGAAACATTCCTAGCCTGTTTATGCCAAGGTGGTCCTTTTCTTATGATAGTCTACATAGTCCGAAAAAGGAGGTAAGCGAGGCTACATAGACATCCTTTCAAATATTTTAACAAGTGTGAAAGGAAGCAAGCATGCTCGATGATATTTTTATTCGTTTAAGAGTTAGAAAAGAGCTTAACATAAACTCCATAATGGTCAATCAATAAAGGGGGAAGTGTTTGATAAATGGAAAGAGGTTGTGTTGTGAACATGGATGATGTGAATAAAATGAAGAACACTAATGGCCCCCCCTTGAGGGACGATGGATGGTGGTAAAAAAATGGTCAATTGTGTAGTATGGATGGAGCGAATGGCTCATGAACATGCCAATACGTACAAGGGGGGATTCACGTGATGGCATGAAAACCAAGGTGGTTTCAGTGAAATGGCCCAAAAAATCATAGTGAGAGCATGAGACAAGGGTC
Source organism: Pseudotsuga menziesii (assembly GCA_001517045.1). Classification (NCBI taxonomy): domain Eukaryota; kingdom Viridiplantae; phylum Streptophyta; class Pinopsida; order Pinales; family Pinaceae; genus Pseudotsuga; species Pseudotsuga menziesii. Next base: position 242,524 of record LPNX010313744.1, read on the forward strand.
TCTTCAAAATAAAGAGTACGGAAAACCAAACCCAGTGGTACGAATGGCATCTGAAACGGACTCTAAATGACTCTGACTAGCAACTAGTGATGCTGCCCCTAGTGTAGTGGTTCATGGGGAAAAATAGACCGAATGGAGGTCTGTTGGTACAGAGATAGCTCAACGTACAACATGTGATTCTCATGGTGGCACAAAAATCAATGTGACTCCAAGAAATATCCCAAATAATCAGTAGGGAGGGAGGCAGTCTAGAAGGTCATTTCTCGATCGGGAGATTTTTACATAATGGTGCAGCTTTCTATCCTTGTAGAGGATAATCCATAAGTGGGAATGGAATACCGGGGAGATACAGAAAGGCCTCAACCTCCAAGTAATTTCTTCATACCTGATAGTATGCTAGCAAGGTGGTATCTAGATCATATGTGCAACATACTATGTGTATGTGCATATGTGGGACCACACCCTCCAGTGGGCTACCAGTGGTGTAGAGGCAAGGTGGATGGGATAGATCCACCTGCTCACGCAAAAATGATGCAACGGATTTATTACAATGGACTCACTATGACTAGACATGGAGAAACTACTAGAAGGGGTCACTGATTCGTGATAAAAATGATGTAAAACAAAAAATAAAAAATATGCCCCAAGTGCTACATGGTGAGCGACTCAGGCATAGGACCTACAATGAATGAAATTGGCCTTGTCTTGGAGACTCTGTAGTTGGTGCAAAGTACATGGGGGAGGAATCTAGAATTCAATGGGAATAATTGACTCCACACCATGGGCTAAGTGAAATGGGGTAAAGTTGGTGATAGTTTTTGCTGATGTTTGGTAGGCCAAAGAGATGAGAAGAGCATATGGTGCCAGTTGGTTCTATGGTTTCCTACCATCCACTAGAGCATGGTTTTGATGATCTTGTTGAAAAATTCAACTTGTCCATTTCCTTGAGGGTAGTAAGTAGAGAAGTACTGGTGTTCAAAATTCAACATGGTTGAAAGCTCGGTCCAAACTGCATCTTCAAAGTGACGATCGTGGTCTAAAACTACTTGTTGGGGGACACCAAAATGTGTGATGACATGGTTGAAAAAGAAAATTGCCACTGTGTTAGATTTGCACTTGAAAGTAGGCATGGCCTCGACCCATTTAGTGAAATAATTGATGGCCACGATGATGTAGTTATGGCCACCAACCGAGGTAGGATTACAAGTGATGAAGTCGATCATGCACTTGCATAAGGGACCACTTGTGACCACAAGATGCAACGATGCGGGGGGGAGTCCTTTCTTTTCGGGAAAAGAGTTGACAACTATGGTAGTGTTTGACTTCCTCGATGCAATCGACAAAAATGGTAGGCCAAAAATAACCAACACGGAGAATCTTTTGGGTAGTAGCCAAGCCAGAGAGGTGGCCATCGCAGGCTCCACTGTGACAGTCATTAAGTACTTTTTCAGCCTCATCATGGGTGAGGAAATGACGTAATATGGTATCAATGCTTCGACAGTACAGAACATCCCCGATGAGGAGATGGTGAGAAGCTTGGTCATATGCATCGTCTATCTTCATGGCTTAGGTGGGACCCAAATTTCTAGGTACACAGGTACAAGAGGATGTCCCCATACCATGGATCCTCTATGGAAATGACAAATAAGAATTCATCAGGAAGATTGATCATGGTCGATGGTTATGTGGAAAACAGAGGAAGGTTGTCATTAGTGTAGCTAATGCTAAAGCTCTGGTGCTATTAGGGGAAACAAATTCCAAGTTGAACTCTTGAAGAATGACAATCCGTTTGGAAGAGCGACCTTGCAAGAGGTGGCAACTCAAGAGGTACCTCATGGGGTTGGAATCGGCCACAGCCCTAGTGTGGCTCAAAAGGATGTAATAGCGTAGCTTATGAATAGAAAAAATGACGACAAGGGCCATCTTCTCTTAATGCAAATAACATAAAGGGGGACTGGTCAGTTTTTGACTAATGTAATAGATCACATGTTCTTGATGACCATCGTCCTCTTGGACCAAAACTCCAGCGATGGAATTTTTGGATTCCGATACATAGAGAATGACATCCTTAACGAAGTCGAGTGAAGACAACAACAGGATGGAGGCCAGAGCTTGTTTTAATGTGTAAAAATCATCTTGCACGTGCTTATTGGAAACAAATATAATTTTGGTATGAAGAATCATAGGAAACCATGTAATTTTGTCACATAATCCAGAATAAAATGACGAAGAAATTTGGCCTTGCCTTGGAGACTCTACAGCTGGCGCAAAGTACGTGGTGAGGGAATATTTAGAATGGCTTCAACCTTGAGAGGTTCGACCACATTCACTTAATGAGAGATGATAAACCCAAGCAGACAACAAGTTGGGACACAAAACACACACTTGACAGGGTTCAAGAGGACTTTGTATTTGCAACATCGTAAGAAGACTTGCCATAAGTCATCTAAATTTTGTTAATGCTTCCATGAGCAAGCGATGAGGTCATCCAAGTAAACCAATATGATATGGATAAGGTCACAAAATCAGAACACCATGGCTCACTGAAAAGTGGCTCCAAAATTTTTAAGGCCAAATGGTATGACTCGATATGCAAACGTACCCTAGGGGGTTGTCAAAGCAGTCTTGTACCGGTCTTCTTTCTGGATATGAATTTGGTTATACCTAGAGAAACAATCCATCAATGAAAATAAATCATGTCTATGTTAGAATAATCAACCCATAGTTACCTACATTAGACACTAAATTAATCATTTTTGTCTTATTTGCCTAGTTTCATGTGTCTCACCTTATGCAAGTTGTCATTTGCCTATCCATAGTGGTCAAACTTGACTATTTTGACTCATGTAGTGCATGGGAAACCTAAAGGAATCAATTCTAATTTATTCCTGGTCTCCTAGGCACCCTTCTTCTTTTTCTGCTTTATTGCCTTCTTTTTCAGTGCTTTAAGGCAATTGGGAAAGTTTGACTAGGTGAGGTGAACTAGTTTTTTGTCCTCTACATCCTCCACTCTTTTCTCCTTTGAAAAGAATGTATGTGTTGTCATTCCATCACTCTTTAGCTTTCCTAAGTGATTTTTCCAATTCGTGAGCTCCATGACTGATTTGGAAACTACTTTATCCACCTATGGGGGAATTGCTTAATTTTAGTAAGCCTGCTTTTGACTAGATTCGAATTGCCTCCTCATGCATTCGAATATCCTATGTAATTATTTAATACAGAAACCTATTATGTTACAGGGTTGGCTATTTTACATTGAGTTAATACAGTTTAGTGTTCAGCTCCATTTTCAGTCTCTTTTGTGAGTGATTTTGCATGATCAATTGATAATTGTTGTGAGTAAAATTGTTCTATCACTGGGTTCAATTTCCACATGGTATCAGAGCAATTGCAGATCGATTTCTCTCCTTCAAAATTGTTTTGTAGGTTCGACATCAGTGACTGGGAGCCTTCTACTAACAGTCGGGACAATTTCTAAGCTATGGATCAATCTCAGAAGATCATCTTGACTCCCTTCAACTTCTTTGAATGGAAAGCAGAGATGGAGATACTGTTGAGAGCAAAAGGCCTCTATAGGGTGACTATGGCAACAGAATCAGAGCCCAATGTAGCTGCAGAGAAGATAAAATGGCACAACAAGAGGGATGAGGCCTATGGTCTCCTGTGTCTGAGTATTTCCAGAGACCTCCTTTTCCATCTTGATGTATTGACATCACCGAATGAAGTATGGGAGAAGCTTACTGATCTTTTTGGAAAGACAGATGAGATGAGGGGACATCAAAGTGAAAATTAACTGATCTCCCTGAGTCCAAATAGCTTTGAATCACCGCAACTCTATTTCTCCAAGTTCAAAGCACTTGTTTTGCAGCTAAAACAATGTGGGATCGAAAAGAAGGATGATCAGCTGGTCTTGTCCATTCTATCAAAGCTTGGCCCTGACTATTCAGTGTTTGTTTCGACCTTCTATGCCACAAATTTGACAGCTCGAACCTGGAAGATGCCTAGCCTTGCAGATTTCATGGAATCTCTCACACAAGAACATGACAAGCTAGTGATGATGGGCACCATCAAACCATCCAAAGACCAAGCTCTAGTTGTTGGAGATTCAAAGGTGGATTCAAAAAGAAAAAAGAAATCTAAATAGCCACCTGAGAAAAATAGAGACAAGAACAAGTCTCCAGAGGATCCACAAGGTTCCAAGAAGAACTACCAGAAGAAGGAAAACAAAGGAGAAATGAGCAAGTGCGCATACTGCAATAAGGGGAATCACACTGATAGCTCTTGTATGAAGAAGCAAATAGACATGCTGACCCAACTCCTGGAGAAGAATGGCATCTCCCTTCCAGACAGCTCAAAGAATAGAGAAGGAGGATCCAGTTCAGATGATAGAGAGAGAGTTCATGCATTGGTTGCTGGCACATCAAGCTCACCCAGTTTTATCATTGATTCTGGAGCTTGAAGACACATGGTTTCGACCAAGGAGGAATTCTCCTCACTTGACATGTCAAAGGGACCACCTATAGTACTGGGAGATGACTCTCTCACTGAAAGTTTGGGCAAAGGGAGGATTGATCTTGATCATGGTCAGTTCAGCAATGTGTTGTATGTGCCTGGTCTTGCCTCCAACCTCTTATTAGTGTACCGGATGACTCACACTGGGTCTCCAAAGAAGGTCATATTCTCCCCTGATGAAATTGAGATCACAGAGATCTCAAGTGGTAAATTCATTGCAAAAGGAGTTGCAAATCATGCTCAAAAGTATACATGTTCTCACACTTCCTACCCTACTCAACCCCCTCTGCTCTTTTGATTCATGCTAATGAGGCAAGCAAGATTTGGCATGAAATATTTGGCCACCTAAATTACAAGTATATTTCTGACCTTAGTGAAAAAGATATGGTCATAGGGTTGCCCAAGATAAAATTTTCCAAAGGAGTCTGCCAAGGTTGTATCCTAGGAAAACACCCAAAGCATAAATTTGAGAGAGTTAGTCATGAGAGAACCTCTGCACCCCTCTATCTGATCCACAGTGATGTTGCTGGCCCATTCCATCATATGTCCATGATTCAGGCCAAATATGCATTGACTTTCATAGATGACTTTTCCAGGTATTGCTGGGTTTACTTCCTGAAACACAAGTCTGAAGTTTTTGGCCTCTTCAAAGTCTTTAAGGCTTTGGTTGAAAACCAGTCTGGGAGGAAACTGAAGGTCCTCAGATCTGACAATGGTTGTGAGTATGTAAAATTTGAGTTTATTAATTATTGTGCAGATGCAGGTATTCATATGCAGCATTCTATCCCTTACGCACCACAGCAGAATGGTGTTGCTGAGAGGAAGAACAGATCACTGAAGGAGATGGCAACATGCATGATGGAGGCCAAAACTTTGCCACCAAAGTACTGGGCCAAAGCTATCAACTGTGCAGCCTATATCCAGAATAGGGTGCCTCACAAGTAGCTTTATGTTATGACTCCTTTCGAAGCATGGCGTGGGAACAAGCCAAATGTGACCCATTTCAGGATTTTTGGCTCAAGGGCTTGGGATAGAATTCCAACAGAAAAGAGAAAGGATTTGTAGACCCAAATCCAAGAGTGCCTATTTGTTGGGTACTCTAAAGATTCAAAAGGGTACAAGCTAATAAATTTGAGCACAAACAAAGCCTTCATTGAAAGGTGTGTTCAGTTTCAAGAAGAACCCCTTGCAGCAGTGGAAGTTGGAGAAACCTCTTCACCACATGAACCTTTGAAAGTAAGTGAAGAGTTTGTTGAACATGCTGATTCTGATATTTCTAATAGTGATTAGTTTATTGCAGACCCTAATATCCCTAAAAGGCCAAAATGGGCATCCAATACACTACATGCAGCAGGAGAGCTAGCTGGGGATCCCAATGACCCAAGGAGGACTAGATCTCAATTTGAGAGTGGTCTGTGCATGAACGATCATATGTTTGCTGAGAAATGCTATTTGATGGTGGAATAAAATCCTCAAACATATGAAGAAGCATCAGGAGATCCAATATGGAAAGAATCCATGAAGGAATAGTTCATCTCACTCCAGAAGAGAAACACATGGGAGCTAGTGGATCTTCCCCCAGGGAGGAAGTTAGTTCAGTGTAAGTGGGTCTACAAGACCAAATTTGATTCTGATGGTTCACCTTTGAAGTACAAGTCCATATTGGTATCCAAGGGCTACTCATAGGTTCATTGTATAGATTACAATGAGACCTTTGCACCAGTGGCAAAGATGGACTCCATCAGGCTAGCCTTAGCCATTGCAGCCTCAAAGCAATGGGAGGTATATCACATGGATGTAAAGTGTGCCTTATTGAATGGAGATCTCACTGAAGAGATATATATGTAGCAGCCTCAAGGATTTTCTACTAACCCTTCTCTTGTGTGAAGGTTGAGAAATTCATTGTATGGGCTAAAGCAAGCCCCCAGGGCTTGGTATGCCAAGATTGATAGCTTCTTGCTATCACTGAATTTTGTTCGGTGCAAATCAGATCCAAATGTCTATTTGAAGTTAATTAATGGTTCATTAATGATCATTGTGTTATATGTTGATGACCTCCTCATTACAGGAAGCTCAAAGGATGAGATTGCTTCCTTGAAGGGTGCAATGAACCAAGCCTTCTCCATGACAGACTTGGGGATCTTAAGCCAATTCTTGGGGCTTGAGATTGCACAAACCAAAGCTGGAATCAAGGTGCACTAGTCCAAATATGCCTTGTAATTGCTGAAAAAATTCAAAATGAAGGATTGAAAACCAAGAAAGACTCCTTTCCTTTCAGGAGTGAAGCTGGAAGAAGCTGATTCTTCACCTATGGTAAACAATACACTGTATAGGCAATTGATTGGATGTTTGTTGTATCTTACACATACTAGACCTGATATTTCTTATGAAGTAAGTGTGGCTTCTAGATACATGGATCAGCCTCATGAGATCTATTGGAAAGCAGGCAAAAGGATCCTTAACTTTGTTCAGGGAACAAGGACACATGGGATCTTCTATAAAGAAAAATCTAATCTTGATTTGATTGGATTTACTAACAGTGATTGGGAAGGTGATAGCATACATAGAAAGTCCACATTAGGATATGTGTTCATGCTTGCAGAAGGGCCAATCAGCTGGTCAAGCAAGAAACAAAGTGCCATTGCACTCTCATCTACAGAAGCATAGTACAGAGGAGTTGTTAATGCAGCAACTCAATGTTTATGGTTGCAGGGTTTACTTGGAGAGTGTGGCTTTGAATCAGAATACTCAACTACCATATATTGTGATAACCAGAGTACCATTCGAATCTGCAAAGATCCAGTTCAGAAGCAGAGAACCAAACACATTGAGATCCATATGCACTACATCAGAGAGCTTGTGCATGATGGCACCATTCACCTACTCTTCTGTTCATCTTTAGAACAAGTAGCTGATATCTTCACCAAATAATTTTGTGAGAAGACCTTCAACAATCTCAAATCACTGCTGGGGATTACTGATCATGCTGTGACGCATGAGTGAAGACAAGATTTCCAAATTTTGTTTTACAGTCCATGTTTAAGGGAGGATTTTCCCATGTAGTTTTTGCCTCTTTCCTTGTTTAAATGGACATGCAGTATGTAAAGGGTGACTAAGCCTTGTTTCTAGGCCCTATAATTTTCTGATATATTACTCATAAGTCAGGATTAAGGGGGGGTGTTAGAATAATCAACCCATAGTTACCTACCTTAGACATTAAATTAATCATTTTTGTCTTATTTGCCTAGTTTCATGTGTCCCACCTTATGCAAGTTGTCATTTGCCTATCCATAGTGGTCAAACTTGCCTATTTTGACTCATGTAGCACATGGGAAACCTCAAGGAATCACTTCTTCTTTATTCCTGGTCTCCTAGGCACCCTTCTGCTTTTTCTGCTTTATTTCCTGCTTTTTCAGTGCTTTAAGGCAATTGGGAAAGCTTGACTAGGTGAGGTGAACCAGTTTTTTGTCCTCTACATCCTCCACTCTTTTCTCCTTTGAAAAGCATGTATGAGTTGTCATTGTTGGAGACATTTACCACCATACACACTCTTTTGGTCAAATTGGCCTCGTTAAACCACTATCCTAAGTTTAATTGACATTAGTGGAGCATTAATTGCCATCATCCAGTCACACCCATGCCTACCTATAGTCAAGGAGGCTAACTTAGCCTTCTCCTACAGTCAAGGAGGATAACTGGAGCACTCCAGGGGTGATCTGTGTGACATTAATGCACCTAATTGCTAACTGGTGGTTACAATCAATTCAACCAGTCAATTACAGTCAGTTAAGGCACCTCCAGTCATTAAATATATTATTTAATGATTATTTAATGATTATTTATTATTATTTAATGATCTGGAGTCAAAAAGGCGCCTCCACCAACTTCTGATGGTCAGTTCAGCTTCAGTTAACCTCATCGGGGTTCATTGGAGTCATGCAACACTAGCACTTGATGGTTGGATTGCTATGACATGTGTTTGATCTCCTTCAGTTGAGATTCAGTCATTTATTACACTCCGACTTCAATTAGGGTTTGGTGAGTCAATTAGGGTTTTGGTCAAGTGGTTAACTGAGTGAGATTGCATGGTTGAGAGTCAATTAATCTAGATTCACTCATTGAATTCAAATTGTCTCCTTAGGTATTCGAATTCTTCATGGAGTTAAGCCATTGCTCAGCATTGGTATTGTAACCTTTTATTGTTTATTAAATATATAGAGAGGAAACCAATTCTGGTCCCGATTATTTTTCCAATTCATGAGTATTTGTTAATAATTCTTTGATTATTTTGATTCCTAGTTCCTAGATCATGTGCAAGAATTAATATGGTATCAGAGCATGCGGTGGGACGAAGAACAATCTCTCAAAAACAAGATTTTTGACAGATTTCTCCATGAGATTTGAGCAATAGCTCAAAAATCCAGCACTGCACCAGAAGCCAAGGCTTACCACTCAATATCCCAAGTAAAGAACTTGTTGATTGAGATTGCTTGATTGACTATGTTGGGTGTGATGAAAGCATAAAATGTGCAGGTTGTCCGACCTTATGGTGCCTCTTTTGTTTTGATTTGCAGGTTTTATTAGGTACAACTTCAAATGGACTCATCAATCCCTCTTATGGACTCATAAATCCCTCTTCTCACCCCATTCACAAGCTATTCAGAATGGAAGTTGAAGATGATTGCATATCTGAAGAGACGATGTCTCTATGAGGTGTCTATTGGAATTGGAATATAGACTTATGAGAATGAGAATGACTGGCTAAATGACGGTGACGGAGCTTTTGGAGCAATATGTCTGGCCCTTTCTGATAGCTTGTACTTTGTTATTGATTTTGCTGAATACCCAAAGGATCTCTAGACAAGATTGGACAGAACCTTTGGCAAGCACAATGAGGATCATAATAGTACTTTGGAGATAAAATCCAGCACCACAAGAGTTCTTCACTCAAAACAATCAGCCTCTACTCTCTCTGATGAAGATGAAGTAGAATCTTCTACACATTCAATTCGAATTGAAGAAAGTCTCCATGAAGTGACTCCTTCTCCTGATGCTCCGGAAGTTCATGAGATATTTGATATCTCATATTCTCATATTGATGAAATAGAAGAAGACATTTGAATCTTTGATATTGAAGAAAAATACTGCTGCACTTCCATGCAAACATTCACCGGTGATTTTCCTTTGAATTCTGTGATAAATTTACCAGTAATTGCTTCCGAAAGTGAAGAGAAATTTGATTTTTCTCCCTCTAATGTTGCTGCTGGTGTGAAAATATGTAAAAAATTGGATATTTTGGAAGAAATATAAGATTATAAGAGTGACACATTCGCTCTCCATGATCTAGATCTTCCAGCAAATTCCTGTAGGATTGCATGCACCAAAATTCAGAATTTTGAAGAAAAAGACAACTGTGCATCCACCGTCTCGGTTGACCATAATTTTGGATCTGATATGAACCTTATTGGATCTGACATGATCTCATTTGGATCTGATCTGATATTTCTTGGTTCAAAATTTCAGGTTCATAAACCTTCAGTACTGCTTGTAGTTGTTCTCATCAACGGTGTGAAGAAACAAGTATCGCAAGTCTCCTTCGAAACTGCTGCTGGGGATTTGATTTGATTTCATAGTTTTGGATCTGTTGTGAACTTATTTAGATCTGATTTACATTCTGATCTAATATTATTTTTTTCATATTTTAAAATCCAAAATCTTTCAGTCATGCTTGTAGCTGCTCTCACCAATTTTGGTGTGAAAAATCAAGTACCACAATTCTTCTTCAAATTTGCTTATGGGGATTTGGTGTTAGTTTCCTCTTATGAGGTTGCTGATATTTTATTTTGTGAATCATTAGATATTTGTGAAGCTATATCAGATTATGGAGCTCAAGCATTCGCTCTCCAGAGTCCCAGGGATTCTCTACCTTTGGTCACAAGCCCATCTTCTCACAGAACTAGTAAAGAGGAAGACATTCTGCATCCGCTTGGACACTTGCTCCTAAGATTTGGGGCTGATTTTACCAATAATGGTTTTCTGTTCAGGGATGAAACATATCATTTTATTGAGTGTTCCACACATGGCTTGAATCCTCAAGAACATTTGCTCTCTCTTCAGATGATTTTAGTTGCTCTACATGGGTCCAGTTTTCACTGTGCAACTGTTTATATTTCTGATTCAGTTGAGTGCATTGTTTTTCTTCCAAAGTGGAAGATTCCTCTAGACATATTCATTTAGTTTGGATTCAGAGGTTCACATGCACAATATTAGGATGCTGCTGCATAGAAGAACCAATTATTGATTTACTGCTTAGTTTGAGGGGGGGTATTTTTCCCATGAGGTTTTCCCCGTTTCCTTGGTTATATTAAGCAGTTACTTTATTGTACAGGGTGACCTATGGCCTTTGTTTCTAGGGCCCTAGCATTTTCATGCATATATGTTTTCTAACTCTTCCTGAGTATAGCTTAAGGGGGGGTGTTGGAGACATTTACCACCATATACACTCTTTTGGTCAAATTGGCCTAGTTAAACCACTATCCTAAGTTTAATTGACATCAGTGGAGCATTAATTGCCATCATACAGTCACACCCACGCCTACCTATAGTCAAGGAGGCTAACTTAGCCTTCTCCTACAGTCAAGGAGGCTAACTGGAGCACTCCAGGGGTGATCTGTGTGACATTAATGCACCTAATTACTAACTGGTGGTTACAATTAGTTCAACCAGTCAGTTACAGTCAGTTAAGGCACCTCCAGTCATTAAATATATTATTTTATGATTATTTATTATTATTTAATGATCTGGAGTCAACAAGGCGCCTCCACCAACTTCTGATGGTCAGTTCAGCTTCAGTTAACCTCATCGGGGTTCATTGTAGTCATGCAGCACTAGCACTTGATGGTTGTATTGCTATGACATGTGTTTGATCTCCTTCAGTTGAGATTCAGTCATTTATTGCACTCTGACTTCAGTTAGGGTTTGGTGAGTCAATTAGGGTTTTGGTCAAGTGGTTAACTGAGTGAGATTGCATAATTGAGAGTCAGTTAAGCTAGACTCACTCACTGAATTCAAATTGTCTCCTTAGGTATTCGAATTCTTCATGGAGTTAAGCCATTGCTCAGCATTGGTATTGTAACCTTTTATTGTTTATTAAGTATACAGAGAGGAAACCAATTCTGGTCCCGATTATTTTTCCAATTCATGAGTATTTGTTAATAATTCTTTGATGATTTTGATTCCTAGTTCCTAGATCATGTGCAAGAATTAATATTCATTCCATCACTCTTTAGCTTTCCTAAGTGTTTTTTCCAAATCGTGAGCTCCATGACTGATTTGGAAACTACTTTATGCACCTATGGGGGAATTGCTTAATTTTAGTAAGCCTGCTTTTGAATAGATTCGAATTGCCTCCTCATGCATTCAAATCTCCTATGTAATTATTTAATGCATCAACCTATTATGTTACAGGGTTGGCTATTGTACACTGAGTTAATACAGTTTGGTGTTCAGCTCCATTTTCAGTCTCTTTTGTGAGTGATTTTGCATGATCAATTGATAATTGTTGTGAGTAAAATTGTTCTATCACTGGGTTCAATTTCCACAGTCTAGCACAAGAGTCAATGATTTGATCAATGAATGGAGTAGGGATGTTGTCTTTGGTACATGCCAAATTAAAGTAGCAAAAATAAGTACAGACATGGATGGTACTTTGTTTTTTATTCATGGGAACAAGATTAGTAACCTAAGTGGTATACGCGATGGGGTATATGAAACCTGTTGTGCGCAGTTTCTTGATATCAGCTTTGACCGTGATAGATTTTTAAGGGTGAATGGGTCTTTGTTTCTGACCAACAGGTGAAACATCATGCCATGTGTCGATATGATGTTCGACGATAGATGGATCCAAGCCAGGCATCTCGGTATAGGACCAAGAAAAAATATCACGAAATTCCTGAAAAAGTGGTTTGTAGGAAGTGACTTCTTTAGGGGAGCATGATGCCTTGAGTGTGATGTATTCAACAACCTCAGGTTTGGTGGATATATTGACCTTAATAGTGGGATAAATGTTGGCCATGTTCCCCTCTTCAAAGACATCGGGTGTCGGAATGGGTTTTTTGAACCAGTCAACCTTACCATGGATAAATTCCTTGGATTTGATTGAATATTGATCTAATGTTGGAAAAGGTCCTTGGGGGATAAAGAATGAGTGATGGTGCATATCATCCCAAGGGTATTCAGGAGCTGACGGAGCTTCAAGAATCTCCTCATCGTTGCTGAAACAACGGTTGGATAGATCAGAATGATCATCTATTGTTACAGAGACGGAAGGGCTAGCGGAGCTAGAAATCATGTATATGGTCATGGTGTTCGAGGATGAAGCCAGAGGGTGAATTTCCTAGATGACAGTGATTTCCGACTTATGAGAGTGTTTTCGAAGATCCTGAAGGATAGATTGATACTTGAACAAGTTTGGTAGATGGTGCGAATAGTGATCGTACAAACCTGAAATCACGCACGAATGGTTGGTCCTCAAAGACTTGTTCTTGACCGCTAGCAGAGATAAGACGATGACTATTGGAAAGCCATCGGTTGTATCCCTAGCATCTATGTTTGTGCATAGGATTGGTATTTCTTGTCATTTTTTATCTGCATGACCAAGGAAATCGTACAAAGTGCAAGGTGGAGTCGGACGAGGCTTTGGTGGCCTTGCTCGCTACCTTTTTTGGGAGAGAAGGGGTAGGTTTGGGGATGGAAGGTGTGTTTAATGGGCCCGGAGGAGGGCGTGGTTGTATCTCGATTGGTTGGACAGGAGTCAACACAACCTAAGGAATTAAAGGTGGGGTAGGTAGTTCAAGGTACCACACAAGAATCCCTAATGTAAAATTAGGTAAATTTACAGTATCCATGAGGGGATTTCTCACGATGCTGGATGGTGGGAATAGGAAGGGAATCATGTGTATTGGGAGTGAACTCCAACAATTCCTAGGTGACAGTGGTTGGAGTTGTGACTGATTTTGTGATGTGTTTGGGATGGTATTGGATGAGATAGTACATAAATATGTTGTGTCAGTCAGTGTAGGGGGTGGTGGTAAGGATGGGGAGGTTTCCATCATAGGCGCGTCAAAAAAAAATCTTGGACCCACCATAAGTAAGGAAGGGATGGACACGCTGTCGATAGCAGTATCGATGGTAGGAATGACGTGTTTCAGTGTGGTTGGTCCCTATGGATCGTAGTAATTTAACTAGTTGACCATTATGATCTTTCCATTATGAGGAAACATCAGTAGTCAAAAGATGGTGGAGGCCACGGATCTCATGGACTACATGTAGCTATGTCCAAGGAGGAGGTTATAATCAAGTTGGGTGTTGATAATCTCGATGTAAATCAAATCCATTTTACCGACTAATGAAATAGGAACATTCAGAAGAATTCCCTGGTACTTTGTAGAGCGACCATCATAGGCGTGGAGGGCTGTAGTGGACGATTGGAGGGTAGGGGACCCGAGTTTCTGCCAGAAAAATTTCGACATAACAAAGGTGGATGCCCCTTCATCGATAATACATCAATGGATGACCAAATTCTGAATTGACACTGAAATTTGTAAGGTGATGGTGGATGAAATTCTGGGTTCTCCTTGGTCCATATCAAATGTGATCAACTTGGAATCATAGGGATGCATGACACATAGTGTAGATAATAATGCTTTTCACTATGTTAGACGAGTTTTGAGAACTTCTAGAGCGGACATGGATGTAAGTGATTAGGCCAAGTCATCAATGATGCTATAATTTAGGGCAAATCAAATAGCCGCGTTCTTGGCAATATGTCGTATAGGAAACCGTGGAACTCTGGCTGCCCCATCAGTGGGGGGTGTAGATAAGTGGAGGGGGATGCTGAAAGTGTTAGAAGTAGTTTTCACTGATGGATTAGAGGTTTCCTTGGTGGACTCATACTGGTTGCGCCTAGTCTAGAGGTTGAATTCTTTGGTTGACAATGTCATCAGGTGATTGACACTAGTCTTTGCAGGTGGGGCCATGGAGGGAGCTGCGGGATCAGGTGGGGCCAAGGGTGTGGTTGCAACCAATCCTTAGTATGGTAATGGGTTTTGGAGAACATAGGCAGGGGACCAGGTGGTGTTGAGTTGGGCTAATCCTTGACCATGTCATTAGCATCCTGTTGAGCTTCATTTTATAGAAACTATCAAATGCAAGACATATGGGGGAACAGATGCATATAGTGACTGTAGGTGTTACAAAGGGCACATGGATGATTGGCACATAACTCTGGGTTCCTTCCTGGTTGGTGAGGATTTGGGGGGTTCTATGCTAGTGGGTTAGTGCCATTTTTGTTTAGGGGTTTAGGTTGTTGCCTGCTCCCTTATGGTTGATTATTACCTTTGTTTCTTCCTCATTTTTTATTTTCCTGCCCTTGTTGGCTGTTGGGGGTGGGTTGATTGGGAAGGTTTTGTTGAGCGAAAACCTGTCCTGTGGAAACAGGAGGGGACTAGGTTGGATTCAGAGCATGTTGCACTGGTGGTGCATAATATACCGGAGGAGATAGAGGAGATGTAAATCTAGCCACTTGTCCTGAATACGATGTGTTGGCTAAGTCGGCCCATGGGTGTGTTGATTTGGTGTGGGATATGCATAGGATGAGGTGGCTCCAGACTGAGCCATCATCCATGAGTAATCAAAGATTCTCTTTGGTTTTCCAACACTGTGGCTGTTTCTTGGGTGCGATGGAATCATAGGGGGTTCTGTGTTACAAAGCTGATGAAACCATCTGCAACATGGGATGCCCCTGTCGTATCATGGTGGGAGGTGTCAAAACGGGGAGCATATGGTATGATGGTATATAAATACACAAACTGGGCATAGATTAAGTCTAACTGTTGAGCCTTTAAGATGGCCTCTTCCTCAGATTGGGGTCACTCAGAGGAAACGTACTTGGCTATGGGTGGGAGTAAGGTCTTCAAAAACCAGTCAAGGAAGATCTTGTCATCTAGTTGGATCTTGCACAGGCTATGTCCCTGCCACCACTCATGGATGTGGTCAATGATGTGGATAGCTGTTTTTGGACAATAGGATAGAAGGATCTCCACTCCCTCATCATATCGGATGGGTAGTTGAAAATACTAGAGGAACATGGAGGCAAGTGAAAATAAATAGGGGTAGGAGGCATGTGGAAATTCGATTGACCATTTCATAGCAACACCCATAAGTGTGCATTGTAATAGCATTAGTCTGATGGAGTCATCCACAATGTTGTTTGATGAACACCGTAAATGGAAATACATGATATGGTTTTGGGGGTCCTCGTCCGCCTTTCCCTCAAAATTTTGGATGTATGAAGGAAGTTTGGTCATCATGGGAGGCCAATGAGGTTGATGGCTGATGGGGTCATTCGTTAACCTATCCAAATATGGCAAGTTAAGACAATCCATAAATGGTAGGCTAGACCCAAGGTTGGCTCAGGACAGACTGGAAATGGCACTAGATTTTGTAGGAGTATGTTGTCTATGCATGGATAGGGGTATATGAGGTGGGTTCCTGATCCGGTGGATTATTCAGCTTCAAATTACACTGATCCAATATGGTATAAGGTTCATTAATATATGGTTTTAACTCATATGCTAACATTATATCACAACCTGTGCAGTTATAGTATGGTGCGCAGTTATCACAGGGGCTGCACATCACAGTTATCGCACGCCGCGCAGCTATTGCATGGTGCGCAGGTTATCGCATGCCGCGCAGCTTATCGCATGCCGCGCATTGTGGCATGGGCTGCGTAATTCGCGCACCGTCAAGTTGAATATTGAATGGTTTGGCGAAGTCCTTATATACCGTGACATTTACAGGCTGCGACAACGGATCGGGTATATGGAGAAGTCCTTATATGCTGTGACATTTTTATGCTGCGAAGTTTATGGTGACATCAAACGGTTACATTACGTGGCATAGACCAGTTGCAAGTCATTGCAACGTGTTGTGAGTTGGCACATGTGCGTGGAGTTGGTTGCAACGTTTTAGGGATCTGGAACGTCATGGTAACATAACGCTTGGGCCGTGACCTAGCGGGATGGCATGATTTAGTTTAGCGTATGGTTGTAACGAAAATAAAGAAGAATTTGTTACTTATCCTTCCTCTGAACTCTTAAATAGAGGAGGCTGGACACCGAGACGAAGACAGTCTGAGTAGAGAGACGCAGATTGTTTAAGAGTGCAGAGCATCATTTCTCTGTTATCAGAAGTTTAGAGAGTCCTTGCTGTGAAGTGTTCAGATGCTGTTACTATAGAAGTTGACATTCTCTGTTACAGTTTAGTTTTCTTTGTCTTTGAATGCTAATTGTAATTTCCAGAAGAGAGGTCTTCAAGACTTTGTACAACATTCTGTTTACAGTTGCTGAAGTTGTTTCCAGAACCATTTTTGTACCATTTCAAAGAGATTAATTGGATCGGTACCCATTGGAGAGGGGCACGAAGATGTATCCCAGTGGAGGGAGTGAACTCCGTTATCAACTTCTGTTTGTGACTCTCTGATTCTGTGTTGTCTTTTTTTTATATATGTTTATCAGTTTTGCTGTTCTCATTTTGGTTTTCTCATTCCTATCGCAGTGTGGTTTTTCATTGCTGTTCTGAGCATTTAATTTCTACTAATGCTGTTCTATTAGTTAACCTATTGCATGCATTCTTTTACAACAAGATTTTAATGCACACAAGTTGAGGTCCGACGGATCATGTTATGGTATCAGAGCTGGTTGACTGCTTGTGCAAGTTTGTGAATGCTTACTAGGTTCAGTTTAAAGCGTGGTGAAGGAGAATTAATTGAAGGAGACCCTGAGATTGGCTCAAGGAGAACATTCTCAAGAACCATGTCTTCTCCACGAGGGAAGAAGAAGGACATGCAGAATGGGAAAAACTTGTTATTTCAGAAACTGAGTTTTTGGAGGCTTTTATGAGCATGAAAGCCATGATGGAAATTCTACTCGATGAGCGAGCAGAAACGAAGAAGAAAGAAGAAGGATCTTCATCCAAAGATGTAGAAGTGAAGAAGGAAGAAAAGAGTAAAGGAGAAGGAGGTGATGGTGATCCTCCTTAAACTAATCAAACTTTCTATTCTTGTCATACTTCTCATTCAAATAATGCAAGTCTTAATATGCCTTATTTCAAATTGGATGTAAAATTTGAATTACCAATTTATAATGGAGATTTAGATGCTGAAAAGTTAGACAATTGGATCAAGAAGCTTGAAGTATATTGCAGGGTGCAGGCCATTACTGATGACCCTTCCAGGATTCAGTTGGCCACTTTGAGAATGAGTGGAATGGCTCTTACTTGGTGGGAGAGCAAGATTCAGCAAGATCTTCGAAAGAATAAAAACTATTTCAGTTTGGAATGAATTCATTGAAGTATTAAGGAAGCAATTTTATCCTTTAGGTCATATGTAGCAATTAATAATGAGCTAGAAAAATTTTAGACAAGCTAAAGTACAAAGCATTCAAGAATATACTCATGAATTTAGAAAGAGGGCTATTGCATTGAATGTTGCATTAGATACCCAGGAAACTCTTCTTAAGTACATTGGTGGTATGCATTCTTATTTGCGACATACTTTGTTGATGTTTAACCCCAGTAATTTGGATGATGTATGTGTTCAAGCTACACATTTAGAAGCTAGGGGTAAGCATGATAATGATTCATTTATGAAGGAGTCATCTAAATTTGACAACAAAGATAAAAGAAAAGATAAGGGAAAGAAAATAGCTACCATCATGAAAGAGGGCGAGAGACCCACATGCTCACATTGTCAGAAAGGGCATGATGTTTCAAAGTGTTGGAAACTTCATCCGGAGTTAAGGCCAAAGAAGTATGGAGGAAACAAAGATAAAGATAATCAAGCAGCTACTATAGCAATAATTCAAGACTTGGGATCTGATTCAGGTGATGAGACTAAGATCATAGCAATAGGGATCCGAGGTAAAGATAAAGGTACATCTTTTATCATTCATGCAAGTTCAAGTTCTAATTCATGTGCAAGTATAAGTACAAGTCTGCTATCTACTTCTATGCATGGTGATAAAAGAAGAAGTGAATTGTTTCATGTTCGTGTCACTACAAATCATACAAAGATTGATACATTGGTTGATAGTGGTTCACAAGTAAATCTGATATCAGAAGAAGTGGTTAAGAAATTGCATTTAGTTACTATACCTCATGAAAAACCCTATCCTCTTGGTTGGGGTACTAATGATACATAGTTACAAGTTACAAAAAAATGTGTATTGAAGTTTGCAATTACTGAAAAGTTTATGGATGAGGTAGAACTGGATGTAGTACCACTTGATATTTGTGGGATTGTACTTGGGAGTCCATATTTGTATGACCGGAAAGTATTATTTTATAGAGAGCAGAACAAATATCATCTCTTTAAAGGTGGTGTGGAATATATTGTATGTGCACATCGTATTAAAACAAATCTAGCATTAGTCACTACAAGTCAAATGAAAATGATAGTGCATGCTAGTAGGAAGTTTGTATTAATGGCTGTTAAATGTGAATCTTTGAAAAGTGTTCCCGAGTATGATGCTTTGTTACAGGGACCTGAAAGACTATTGCTTAATAGAGATGTACAACATGAAGTGCAGTTGCAGCAAAGCATTCATCTTCCAAATATTGGCATGAATCTGATGATTATTCAAAATATTGTTCATGATTATTGTGTGATGTGCAATTCTATTGATAAAGGGTTGGGATTGTACACACCTATTCATACTTCATCTCGTCCTTCTAAAAATTTTGTAAGGGACTTTGATGGGGGACTACCAAGTAGTTTGTGTTTTCAGTATATTGGGGTTCATGTTGGGATTCCTATGACTATTGTACCTATTCGGCACTTCCGAATATTGGGGCAATTTTGGTCAGTTTTATGGAGTCTTAAGGACACTAATTTTGAAAGGAGCACAATGTATTGTCCACATGTTATTGGGAAAACATGGGTAGTAAGTATAATAGTCATTCAATTTCTTCAGAATTATTGTGATGAACATCCTAGAGCTTGGGGTGAACAGTTGCAGCACATGCAGTGCATTAAATCTCCTTTTGAGACTTGTTTTTGTTATCTTTTGAAGTCACATGTGAAATTTTATTTTGGCACAAATGATGTGAAAGGTGGACATCATGATGCAAAGAAAACAGTGCAGTAAATATTGCAAGAATAGTAGGAGAAGAGTCAGGCAATTTGCAAAGCCGGGCATGAAAATCATCATCTGTTTGAGGTTGAAAAGCAAGTTTGGTTGCAGATCATCCAGGGAAGGTTGAAAGGTAAAGAGCTCAATTTTGTTTATGATCGTTTTGAGATATTTGAAAAGAAGTGTAAACATTCTTTCTGTTTGAGCTTATCTCCAGTTGCATATGCAAAGAATTTTAAATGGTATGAACCTCCTTTGGTCATGGACAAGGAGACTAATATGCAGATTCTAAGCAAGGCAGGATGTATGGAGATTGGAATGGTGAGGAAGTGGTACCCTCACCTACCTGCAGGATGATCTAGGCTTTTGGAGGTCCAAAAGCTCTCGAATGGGGAGGAATGATCCGGTGGATTATTCATATTCAAATTACACTGATCCAATATGGTACAAGGTTCGTTAATCTATGGTTTTAACTCATATGCTAACATTATATCGCAGCCCGCGTAGTTATAGTATGGTGCGCAGTTATCACAGGGGTTACGCATCACAGTTATCGCATCCTGCGCAGCTATCGCATGGTGCGTAGCTTATCGCATGCCACGCAATTACCCCATGGTGCGCAGCTTATCGCATGCTGCACAGTTGTGGCATGGGCCGCGCAGTTCGTGCACCGTCAAGTTGAATATCGAATGGTTTGGCGAAGTCCTTATATACCGCGACATTTATAGGCTGCGACAGAGGATCGGGTATATGGAGAAGTCCTTATATGCCGTGACATTTTTATGCTGCGAAGTTGATGGTGACATCAAATGGTTACGTTATGTGGCATATCCCAGTTGCAAGTCATTGCAACGTGTTGTGAGTCGGCACATGTGCATGGATTTGGTTGCAACATTTCAGAGATTTGGAACGTCGTGGTAACATAATGCTTGGGCCGTGACCTGGCGGGATGGCATGATTCAGTTTAGCGTATGGTTGTAACGAAAATAAAGAAGAATCTGTTACTTATCCTTCCTCTGAACTCTTAAATAGAGGAGGCTGGCCACCGAGACGAAGACAGACCGAGTAGAGAGACGCAGATTGTTTGAGAGCGCAGAGCATCGTTTCTCTGTTATGAGAAGCTTAGAGAGTCCTTGCTGCAAAGTGTTCAGATGCTGTTACTGTAGAAGTCGACATTCTCTGTTACAGTTTAGTTTTCTTTGTCTTTGAATGATAATTGTAATTTCCAGAAGAGAGGTCTTCAAGACTTTGTACAGCATTCTGTTTACAGTTTACTGAAGTTGTTTCCAGAACCATTTTTGTACTATTTCAAAGAGATTAATTGGATCGGTACCCATTGGAGAGGGGCTCGGAGATGTAGCCCAGTGGAGGGGTTGAACTCCGTTATCAACTTCTGTTTGTGACTCTCTGATTCTGTGTTGTCTTTTTTTTATATCTGTTTATCAGTTTTGCTGTTCTCATTTCATTTTTCTCATTCCTATCGCAGTGTGGTTTTTCATTGTTGTTCTGAGCATTTAATTTCTGCTAATGCTGTTCTATTAGTTAACCTGTTGCACGCATTCTTTTACAACAAGCTTTTAATGCACGCAAGTTGAGGTCCGGCAGATCACTTCCCATAACAGGGATAGTCCAAATGGTTGTAGAAGGGCCACTACCCTCAGCTATGTAAGGTGGTATAGTAGGAATCATGGTAGCTAGTGTGGGGCCACCACTAATGGCTAGTGTACCTACAAAAACATGCATAGTGGTGGTGGTACCACTAGCATGGATACTTGTGATCATGGGTGGAAAGGACATAGGTCCATCGCCACTTACCCCTTCGAAGAAGGGATCAATATTTGTGTCATCCATGGGGATATATGGTGCAGTGAACAGATTTGGTTTGGAGTGGTAGGAGTTTGAATCAAAATTAGAGTTTGCGTGTCCTTCTAAAGGTGAGGAGCATTATTGAAGAGGGATCCAATGGTGATGGTCCAAAGAACCAAACTGAGGGGAGTGCCCCCTAATTTGATGCAAATACTATCCTGAAGCAATGATGGATGTAGTAGTAATAGGTAATGAATATGGACCCCAGTTTAAATCAGTTTCTGATTGGATCAAAAGGAGTCACTCGGCCACCAAGGCTTCCTGAAGATAGTGCTTTGCTTTTCCTCACAGGTGGGTATCTAGTCAATCTGGTGGGGTTCATTTCCCATTTTGTTTGGCAGGTCCTATCAATGGCCACTTACTTTGTGGTTCCTGTGGTACTCCTCACAATGAGTTTTAAGGAGAATCCCAAGTACTTCCCAAAGTTATTGCGGATGAGACTTATGTCCCAAACCCAATGTTATTAAGTAGATTTGGTTACTTTTAAGGTTTATCTTGAGGTCATGAACCGAGTGTGTTTGATTCTTGGTGTGAGTATGTGTGCACTTATGTATGAAAATTTTACTTTCAAATATGAAATAAATAAATAACAATGGATTTCTTGCAAGAAACAAGTAAAGGGTTGTACCAAAGCAGGTATGAAAGGTAAAACCAGATCTTAACAAAGTGCAAGATAGACAAGGGTCTAAAAATAGGTTCAGAAAATTGACTATTATGCTTGCAAACAAGTAGTATGACTACCCCAACTTCGTCTCCTTCAAATCAAAGAGGGATTGTTGTGCTCTTAACCAAGTGGAAACAAGTCCACTCATAGATCCATAGGTCAAACCCCAAGTGCCCAGTGTTCAACCAAGAGGAAGCTAACGTCGTGATACCCCCAATGGTCTCCCACTCCTTGAAACCTCCAAAGTCACTTTTTTTTTAATTGAAGAGAACAATAGTGAAGTGGATGCCTATTACTAAAACCTACTCAACCCCCCCTCATATCTCAGAAGAACTCTGATGGTGATGACCGAGTAGAGGAGGGGCCAAATAAGTGAGTTAATTTCCAACTTATAAAATGCAAACAAAGCATGAAAACAAAAGCAAATCGACTTAGAAACAAACAGGTCGTACTTAATAGGTGGAAATCCATGACTAGGTTGGTCAAACAGGAAAAATAGAGGAGACTGGGTTGCTCAAACAACAAAAATAGGAGAAACTTGGCCCTGTGAGGCAATTCGTGCTTTACGGGGTTAAGGCCATGACCTCGGTCATGCCTAATGGGAAACAATGTGCAACTAGGTCACGGATTCTGGCCCGAAAGGTGCGACTTGGGACATACAGGAAAAAGTCAAGAAAGGCAAGTCAACAGGGGCTGAGAGGGGAAGGAAATGGTGTCATATAGGTTCAGATCGATCGCATGGGGGTTTGATCAGTGATGTCTATGAGTAAAAACAAAAGAAACAGCTGTAAAACAAGGGATCCAAGAGTATTGAACCAGTATGGAGAATAGAGGATACACATAAATGCATCTTTTGTGTGGAGACTAGATGTCTTATTAGGTTTTATATTTCCAAATATTGTATCCGGATTGACCCCTTTAAAATTTTTTGCAATTTTACCCTTACCAACCCCAACCAACATAAGAAAAATCCAAAGTTTGCAAAGGAAGGAAAACTTTCTTCACGTTTTGTGTGCAATTTTGCAGACAAAACACATGGTTATCTATGTCTATTGAAGAAGAACACTCCCTTCATTTGGGATGATCAAGATCAATGGGTTTTTTATAATTTAAAACATTTCATAACACACTTGCTTGTGATACACCCCCCTAATTACTCAAAACACATTTTGGTTTACATTGCTACCTCCACTACTACCATTGGTATGGTTTTAGTGCAGGAGGATTCAAACAGACAAGAACATGTGGTTTATTATCTTAGTTAGCATCTGCTCGACTCCGAATATCAGTAATCACATGTGGATAAGTTAGCTTTGTATATGGTCATTGTTGTACAATGTTTTTGTCATTACATCCCACTTCGCACAACTATCGTTCGCGCGGATCACAACCCCATGTACTACACCATAATTTGTCAGGCACCGAGGGGAAATATTCTCACTGGATCGTCATCCTACAATAATTTGACCTTTAATTTGCTAAGACTACTTCCAAGAAATCCTTATTTTTTGTAGAGCTGATGTGTGATCTTCCCCATGTTATCATGGAAACTAACTCCAATGACTCATTTCCTGATGTGTTCTTGTTCCTGATCAGTACGACAAATACGTGGTATGTATATTTGATCGTATATCTCCAAACTTGTAGATTTAAGCGTGAACTATCTCTTGGTAATCATTGGTGCATTCACCATCATGCTAAATATGATCACATTCTTAATGACACCTTATACCAGCGTGGTATTGATTCCATTCTCCAACGGTGTTTAACACCGAATGAGGGTGAACACGTCTTGAATTATTTCTACTCTGGGGCATGTGGTGGTCATATTTGTAGGATGGCTACAGCTTAAAAATTTATTCGCACTAGTTACTTTTGGCCCTCGATATTCAAGGATTTCCATGAAATGGTAAAAAAGTGCCCACCCTGTCATCTTTTTTATCCGAAAAAGCGTGCCCACCCTACTTTGTTACACCCTGTCATTGTTGTTGTCCCTTTCTCCAAATGGGGGATGGGTTTCATGCATTGTTATGCTACCTGGTCCTATGGGCACGATTACATCATTGCAGTTGTTTATTATTTTACAAATTTGGATGAGTCAATGCCTACATATGTATAGGATTGTAATATTGTCGCCCTCTTCTCGTTTAACCATATCCTTGCTAGGTTTGTAGTTCCTCATAATATAGTGACAGATCCCATATCCCATTTCCATAATCAAATGATGGATAAGCTAAGTGAAGAGTTGGGTTTCCATCATGAAAAATCAACCCCTACTATCCACAAGCTAATGACCAAGTTGAATCCATTAACAAAGTCCTTAAGACCATGATTCGTAAGATGGTTGTAGAACACAAATCAAATTGGAATTTAACTATGTTCTTGGCACTTCGGTCCTATAGAAATTCCATGAAAACAACAACTCATTACACACCTTTCCAATTGGTCTATGGACTGGAAGTCATTTTACCTATTGAATGCGAGATTATGTCACTGAAACTAGCTCTTGATATTCTACCCAACACCTCGAACGAGGAAGAGTGATTCCTTTATCTAACTAACCTTGACAAGACATGATGGGATGCCTCTTTGGATAATGATTCACACAATAAATGATTCAAGTCCCATTACGATAAATATGTTCAACCTCGGGTCTTTAATGAAGGAGACCTTGTTCTGACTTACGATTAGAAACATGATAAATTGGGGAAAAGGAAGCTGGAATCAATATGGTACGGTCCCTACATCGTTACCAAAGTATTGGAAAAATGGGCCTATGAATTAGTGGACTATGATGGAATACCTTTCGGGAAGCCTTGCAATGGGTTGTTTCTGAAAAGGTACTATGCCTAGGACATCTTGCATTAGTACCTTGCATATATTTGTATATATTGACATTTTTTGTGGTTTTATTTATTTTGGGTGGTTTTTGGTCTTGTCTAAAACTGCTTATTCCATGTTATGATTTCAATTATGCATATGACTCTCTGCCATGGTTTTGTCAATGGTGCTAGCTGCCAATACCCTGAATCTTGCTTCAGCAGCCTCAATACTTTATTCCCAAGCCAATGACCTAGTTAGTTCAGGAGGAGTCTTCCTGGGTCTCTCTAGCAACAATAGCACTGAGTATCATGCAGTGATATGGATGATGACCGAATCTTCATATTACTATATGTATCACCTAGTTGTATTTTTTGACTTCGAACTCATGGTTTCTTAGTTGAACCATGTATACGCCATCAGAAAGCTGGTGCTTCTTCATCTTTTTTGAAGAGTATGTTTTTTTGGAGAGATCATTTGAATATATTTCTTATGAACATATTCCAATATTATATAACTCAATTGTCGATTCACTAACTAATTACATGTTAGATTGGCATATTTCCCATTATTGATTCATTGATAAGTAAAATAACATGAAACATTGTAAATAAATAGTGTGGAAGATGAAATCCATGTAAATAATATTCCATTACCAAAATAATGTACGCCAAAAAAAAT
>LPNX010313744.1:269071-287485 GCA_001517045.1 Pseudotsuga menziesii
TAGTATATTTTCGTGTATACATCCTTCCAAGCCATAGTGATGCTTATGATAGGACATGATGTCCCTTTCTACTCTGCGCATCAAGATACAAAAGCGCTTGACACACCAGTCATGTGCTACTAGTACCTCCTAAGGAGGTCATCCATTGAGATGTGAGGAATATCAAGAGTGATCATGTTGAGGTTTTCCTCAAGCTCAGTCATCTCATCATCATCATGAAGCACAAATCAAGCATTAGATCGCCTGAAAATCAGAGACGATCCTCCATCTCTCACTATACCCACATCTACACAATATGAAGCATGTCTTAGAACCACTCATACAAATCATAAAAATACATAAAACGTAAAAAAAACATGCATATTTTAGTGTCTTACTCACCGAGGTCTCCCCACTGCTCATCCTCAGGTAAAGGTAGGTTTGGGTCTCCTCAAAATTCCTTTCCTGCATAGGCATAGTCCTCAACCATGAGGATATGTTCATCTAGCCATCAAAAGAAAGATGCCCCATACTTAATTCTAGGTCCCCCACAACCATGGAAGACCATAACCTCTACGAATATGAGCATACATGGGTCTCATTCTCTAACCTCGGTGAAGGCCACCTGTGACCTCAATAGGGGAACTCTCTCTAGAGAAAATGACACTAAGATGGTACCATACCCAAACTACTTTAGCTCTCCATGGAGAATCATGGTGAGTTGTTCTTTGAATGTGGCCAACAACGCCTTGACCCAATTGAATATAGTTAAGGCCATGGATTCTAAGGCATACAAAATGCATGCCCTAGATTCCTAGTGAGCCCCTTGGCTACCAGAAATGCACTACATGGTAAACAAGACCATCCTCAAGGGCAGGTCAATCACATCCTTGAGAGGAATTTTCTTCCCACTCATTTGTGTACTTGGGAAATAGTACGCATTGATCAATCCATCTGAAGTAATTTCCCCACCACGAGGACCATTCAAGGAAATGGGAACTCCTCGCCTAAATAAACCTGTCAGGAAGTAGATATCCTCCACTTCCAAAGTCAAAATGTGATCTCCCACTTCAAAATGTTGTTTCTCAAGATTCCACATCCTGACTGTATATTCTAACAACCTGATTTGCACCCTCATGTTGAGAAATTTGAATAATTTAAGGATTCCACATTCATGGTGCCTTGGTCATTATACCCTTGAATTTCATCCAATTCATGTTCTAGTTCCTTCCACACCACCATTTTCAGCAATGCAACCTTCCAAACATTTAAAACGGAGCATTAGAAACCATATTCAACCATTTAAACCTCCTTGAAATATCTATTTTTGCTTTTTTTAAAGTGTTTTTGGGTACTTTGCACCATCACACTTTTCCTTTTCAAACATAGCGGTGGCACTGTATTTTCCTTCATGGAAATGTGCAGTGTTGCTAAACACCAAAGTTCCCAAAAGGGAAAAGTGTGGTGCCAGCAATGCGCATTTTCCCCTTGGAAAATGGCCCCCAAAACACCAACAAATGCATAAAAATGAAAAAGGAAACCATCAAAAAGTAGAGGAAGAGTTTAGGAGTTACCTAATAGTCACTCGTAGCCTCCGCAATCCATGTTCTAAGTTTTCTCACAAAGGGGCTCTTTTTCTCTTCAAATGGAAAAAAACACAATGGTAACTATTTTTGTAGCAGGGTTTTCACCCATGCTATGTGCAAAAGCACCTTCCTTCTATCAATGAGATAGGAGGGTAGAGTTCATGGAAGAAATCTACAACAAAAAATGATATTAGAAAAACAAAATCAATAAGCAAATACGACTAAACTAAATAAAAACAAATATATGACAAATATACCTTCTTTCTCTTGAAAATGGGCCACCGTGCCCAAAATTGGAAATGGACCGCCTCTCCATAGGGTGGTTGGTACGGAGGATGTCTCAACATATTGGATGGGAGATGGTGGGGCTATGGAATCACTACAACAAATCCTGGAATTAACGTCCCATTTAGCGTCCCTTTTTAGTGTAATTTTTTTTTTTAATTGAGTGGTCAAACTAGATGCTAAATGGGACCCATCATGGACAAAAATTAAAGTGTCTCAAAAAATGTCTTTTTTTGCATCCTAGATAGCATCATTTATTATGTCCAAAATAGCATTTATTTTTTTTCTTCCAGAATAGCGTCCAACTTTTCTTCCTAAACAACGTCAAGGTTTGCTTCCTAAATAACATCATATTTTTCTTCCTAAAGAGCAACTGCTTTTGCTTCCTAAATGACATCCCTGTTAGCACCATATTTGCATCCTTAATAGCACCATGTTAGCGTCTATGTTTGCATCTATGTTCACACCATATTTGCATTCAAATTAACATCCAAAATAGCATCCATTTGTGCTACCACTTTAGCATCTCATTTTGCACCACGTTTTACTTCCAAATATGCGCCAATTTTTGCTTCTTTTTTTGCATCGTGTTTTGCTACCAAAATGACACTAAATATTTCTTCTATTGTTGCATAATATTTTGCTTCCTGTGTAGCGTCATGTTTTGCATCCAAAGTAACGTCTTATTTTGCTACCATATCAACGTCATAGTTGGCTTCATCATTAGCGCTAGGTGTTCCATCATTTTTAATGCCTAATTTTGCATCTCTATTTACACCCACATTAGCACCATGTTTTGTTACTACTTTAGCACCCAATTTATCATCCATTTTTACTCCCACACTAGCGCCATAGTTTGCTTCTTGTTTAACTCCTTGGCTTTCTTCTTATTTTGCTTCCTCGTGAGAGCCTCATTTAGCTTCTCATTGAGCATCCAATTTTTCTCCTTTGTTGGCCACTAGTTTAGGTTCTAGTTTGAATTCTACTTTAACATCCAAAATAGTATCAAAACTGACTTCCAACCACTACTACATAGAGGGGGTTATTAAGACAATATTTTCGTAAATTGTCTCAACTTGATACAAAAACAAAATTATGTATTGTCTTAAATAGTCTTTAAGACACTCACTTAAAGACAATATTTAAGACAATACACAATTTTTTTTTTGTCTCAATTATTGTCTTAAATTTAAGAAAATAGTTTAAGACACTCGCTTAAAGACGATATTTAAGACAGTATGCAATTTTGTTTTCTTAATACCCCCTCAATGTAGTAGTGATAGAATGCAAATATTTATGATAAGGCACGATGGAATCAAATCACCAACCTTTTGCATTATATAATGCAACTGCTCTACCATTGAGCTAGCACCCTGCAACTTTCTATTTTTTATAGATTTTTTAAGAAATAAGTAGAAAAAAGCTTAAAATACTCATTGTATTTCACTCATTCATCTATAGTTATCATGGAGTTAAAAATAGGTGTAGAAAAACTGACCCAACAAGCGTGAACTATGAGCTTTACAACTGAGACTAAATCATATGTCCATAAAAGGGAGGAACAAATGATATGGCCTTAGAGAAAGGAGGTCAAATACAGTGAGTATTTTAGGTTTTCTCTAAAGTTTAAAAGTTCATAAATTAGAAATGTGTTAACACCAATGTTTGGAATAATGAACATCAATTATAGAAGGAATTATAATCAGATGAGTTATAAAATAAATAAAAATAAAAAACTCAACATATTCATGGCATTCTCTAAAGTTTAAAAATAAAAAAATCAGAAAGGTATTAATGGAATAATGAATATCAATTTTGGAAGGCACAGATGAGTTATAAAATAAAAAATTCAAAAAAGGACAAGAATGAAGCCAACTTAAACTATGAGTATCTCAACTCTTAAGAACCTACATTTTTATCTCACTATAGTGTACTAATCAGCGATCCAAGGCTTAGTGCAAATTGGTATTTATGTTCATGTAGCTCTCAAAGAAGTCATTTATACAGTTAATAGATGGAAAGCAATACACTATGTTAAGTCATGAACTTGTTTCTTTTAATTTTATATTTTGATTGCCATTTTATTCTAACTTTGCTTATTTGCTTGAGTTTGTTCTTTTACTTACTTTGGAAAATTTTGTGTTTTTAGTGAAATTGTCAAGTTTTTGCCTTTAGGTTTTTTATTGTTTTTCTTCCTTTAAGTTTTGAAAGGGTTCTAAAGGTCATTATGTTGAATAATGGATTCACAAATTACATCATGAGCATAGTTATCACTTAAACATCACTTAAACCTCATGCATAGTGGAAAAAAGGTTTAAAATTGTGCCAAAATTGAATTAAAATTATTCTTGTAGCGCAACCATGAAAAATTAACACAGTGGCGCTACAAGAATATCGCGTGCATAGAAATTATGGCTTTTTTAAGCTGAATTTTCGCATGAGTTTGATTCCTAAGTGACTAATCACATGTTTAAAGTGTATGGATATGTGTTGCATCAGTAATCATCATGAAAGCAGGCGGGTTCGTGTCGTGGAATAAATCATGGTAATCATCAGCTAGAACACAGCTTATCATGACAGATAGAGGCATAAACCGAGTTTTGATGTGAGGGAAGTTATTCCATAATTGCAATATGAAGTTGAAGATTTAGTGGGGCGATGACATTTGCCAAAAAAACTGGAAGTTGCTATTATAGAATAGAATTGGGGTTTTCACAGTTACACAGGAAATTAGGGTTCTCTCATCTTGCCAGCTGGACGTAAATTGGAGATCCGAAGACACTTGTTCATTTTAATTGGATAATCAGACACCTCAATCAGTGATATTAAGCGACTACAGTAAGACATAAATGAGGTATTCCACGATATCCTATTAGTGTCTGCTAAATTGGGGCTTTCTCAGTAAAGTCTGTTTTGTTAAAATTGGTTAAGGAAAGCATTAAGGTATCCCTTTAAACAAAATTCCTGCCGAAGAGATATTTGTTCAAGAGGTTTTGAGATGCTGTGGAGAGTGGAAAGTTGAAAGGTAGTAGTACATTGAATCATTACCTTTTCAAAACTTGGAAAGATGACAGGATGAAGAGCTGTGCATTTTGTGGTATCCAAATTTCACAAATTGATTTGCTACCTGTAAATAATTCAACAAATGAGTTGAACATTTGAAGTTGCATGAAGACCTAGTCTTATTAGGTGCTAAAGCTAACTGATTTTGTTGTTAAATCTAAGTTGAGGTAGGAAATGAATGAGACATAAGGTGCTCTCATTAGCATTATAATATACGGTGTTCTTTATACAGTCCAGAGGGTTTGGTATCTGAAATGAGCAGTTTGGATGATAGCTAGTTTCATCAGCAATTTTAATGAGTATGGAGTTCTCTGTGACCTAAATCACTTGAACATGTGGTAAAGCTTATCCTGCATTAAAAAACAAAAAGAAAACAGTCAAGGAAGATTGAGGAAAGCTGATTATCAAAACCTTAGAGGCTGGAGGAGGAAAAAGCAGCTGTTTGGTCATTGACAGAACCTTAGAAGTACACAGAGTTTCAGCCATTGAGAGTAGATGGGTAAAAGTGGCAAAATAAATAGGGTTGAGCCCACTGATGTAATATAGATTGAGAAATTCCCAGGTTGTGTAGAGCTTTTCCAGAATGTT
This sequence comes from Pseudotsuga menziesii, assembly GCA_001517045.1. Classification (NCBI taxonomy): domain Eukaryota; kingdom Viridiplantae; phylum Streptophyta; class Pinopsida; order Pinales; family Pinaceae; genus Pseudotsuga; species Pseudotsuga menziesii. Next base: position 274,573 of record LPNX010313744.1, read on the forward strand.
GGGTGGCTATATTTCTTCAAAAAGATCGATGGCTACAATACTGAAGTCTCTTATCAGTTTGCCAAAATCTATAACCAGGACATGATAGTTTTTGATACACTGAGGTTCAAGTTGACTATGGAGCTAATTGCAGAAGCTACAGGAATAAAAAATGAAGGTGAAAAGTGGTTCAAAAAGTTTCCTTTCACTTGTGATGCCCAGAGGTACCTGTTACCTAATATTACTCTAGATTGGAGCAAAGGCATACTAATCCAAAATTTTAGAAGTGAGTGAGTGGAACCCATTAGAATCTTGCAAAGCTATATTACCTGTGAAGGAAGATATGCCTATGTCTTCAAATACCATTTTAGGTTTTTACAGCATATGGTTGGTGAATCCAAAATGAATCTTCCTTTCTTCCTTTTCAAAAGTCTGCAGAAGATGTCCAGTAGAGTCAAGGGGCATCAGGATCATACTTCACAATCCATCTTCCACCATGGTTTGATTAAGCTCATCATTAGTACTGCTCTACAAAAGGAAGGGAAGACATGGAATTATTTTCTTTTCTAGACTTGTTTTCAAATCAAGCAAGAGGAGCAGCAAACCAAAAAACAGGTGGATAAGGGGAAAACCCTAGTTAGGAAACTAGGTCAGAAAATCAAAGTTGAAGACAAGAAAGAGATTAAACTGGAAAAAGCACCAGATACCTTGAGGGATGACAATGAACGTCAAAATTTTTGAGTTGACAGTAAAGGTAAATATTCACTGTTTATACAAGAGGAAGATCAGCCTATGCAACATATGGCACCAGCAGAAACTTTCAGTGAAGATAAAATTGTTGTCACAGAAAAGGTACTATACAGGAAGAAGACATTCGGGCCCAGCAAAGGAGTCCCATCACTATCCTATTTGAGCATGAGGGATATCTGTTAGAGGAAGATGAATCCATTGCCAAAATTGAAGCTAAGGTTGATACTCACACAGAATGTTGTAGATAAGAAAATAAAGTAGAGAAATCAAAGAAAAAGAAGACCAAAGTGATAGCCATAGAGTTAGCTACAGTAATACATCAAGGAAGAACGTTGAAAATGATAGGAGAGTTAGCCCCAGGTTCTCCAGGTTGGAGGGCTAAAACTAGGCCAAGAAACAAGTTGAGATTGAATATGAAAAAATTGTTAAACCCAAGAATAAATACAAAGGAGGTAATAGTAATTGATGATGATTCTTCAGATAAAAAACCAAAAATTAAGAAAGAAGCAGTTCTGAAAACTCCAATTTCTCATCATGCAAAGGGGAAAAAGTCATTAAAGTTAGCAGAATAGGTTAGTTTCACCGAGACTAAATTATCAGCAGTCTTTCTAGAGTTAAGAAATGAAATGTTAAAAGAGCAACAGAAAAAAGAGGTCGAAGTCTCTCATTCTGAAGATCAGCAGTTGATAGAGGAAGCAATACCTAAGGAAACAGACACTCAAGAAAACCCTAGTATTCCTGATAGTTCTACAGATTTGTTAGAAGAAGATGCAGACATTTTTAGGAAGCTTAATATACCATGGATGCCCAGTGATGTACAAGATACCATAACAGGGAAGCCTTTTGATTCAGACAGAGAGAACCTGCAAAGAACTATTAAACAATATAGACATCAGATTGATTACATGCAGGAAGTGAATGATGGGATGATCCTAGAAAACAGAAGACTTAGAGAGGATTTGCAAGAAGTTAATGAGCATTTTCAAGAGTTGACTGCAGTATCCAAAGAAGCCCTGAAGAGGAAGAGAACCATTGATTTGCATTGTGCAGATTTGAAGCTGACTGTTGAAAGCCTACAGAAGCAAAATGAAGAATTCACAAGAATATTAGCAGACATGAAATATGGGCAAAAGAGAGCCAAAAAGAAGGCTCAAGCTTTGGAAGGAATAGCCTTACTAGCTGAGGCAACAAAAGACCTTTGAGTTTGTCAAGTCAGTCAGTTGTTTGTTATGTTTTTGAGGAATAGTTTAATTAGTTAGACTTTTGTTAAAAGTTTTAGAAACAATATTCTATTTTGTAAATTGTAATATGGCTTTATCCCATCGATGAGTTGGTTGAGGGTTGTTAGGGTTACACCCTAACTGATTTTGTAAAAACAATATTTAGATAGATGAGGAAAAGGAAAAAGGGTTCGATTTTTGGGAGGACTTCAGGAGGTCTTTTGGGCTTGCTTGTGAGCTAAGTATCATAACTCTTATATTTATTTGATGACAGATTATGAAATATATGAGCCTTTTCACCCTTCAGTTTGTATGTTGGCTTCATTTTTTGACTTGTTTAGTTGCTTAACTGATAAATTCATTGCTGGTCTATGTTTGTATGCTGGTAATGCTTATCTTTTATGAATGAACTTCAATATCATGTTCTGTTGGATTCTGGTGATTACATGATGTATCTCTGTCTTTCCTTGCTTATGATTTAGTTTTTATTTGGTTCATGAGTGTATTCCCTGTTTGTCACCAAATTTACAACCAAGAAAACATTTCAGAAACCCTAAAACCTAGTTTACTTTATTAAGTTTTTTGAGATTGTGTTGTCTTGTTTCTTCATAGCTTGTAAACAGTTTCTGGCACAAACATCTTTGGCGTCGTTGCCGGGGATGAAGTTGAAGACATATTTTCCTTGGGATACTTATCAGTTTTACTGGTTTTAAGAGGTGAACTTAAACCAACACATTTTAAGGCTATTTTTCACCAGATTTGTCACAGTGGCTTCTAGAGGAGTGGGAACTAGGAACATACCTACTTCACCATTGCAATTGGGTGTTACATATCCTGAACAGATATTGAGGACAGCAAGAAAGATTAGAAGATCTCAGTAATTACCCTCCCTATTTGACCCTGAACAGTTGGATGGTTCATTAGCTTCATCTGTGTCAAAGAAAGAAGAGGAAACTTCACCTTGGGTAAAACCAACAATTCCTGACAGTAGTTTCCAAATTTTTACCAATCCTCAATCCTTCATAAAAGCTAAAGCTGCCTCTCCTGGTAAAATACCTCTTTTTCAATTGAAAGTAGGAAAAAACCCCTTTCAGTCAAGTTCTAGACAAACTTCTTCATCATCAAAATCAGTCAGTCCAAAAATGGCAGCTCAAAATCAGCCCATAGACTAAATAAGGAAACATCTCAGCAGCTGTATGACAGGAAAGGAAATAAAGAAGCAAACCCAGGAGGTTCATCTTCACTTTCTACTGAAGGGAAAATTGATGAAATGGCTAAGTTGGTGAAGATTCTAACTGCAAAATTGAACAAATTGGAGCTTGAGAAAAATTCCAGCAAGCCTACTCCAGAAGGTGAACGAAATCCTAATAATCAGAATCAGTTTAGAAGGCAATTTGCTCCCCTCTTCATACCTAGAGAACAGAGGAATAATGATATTCAGTGAGAAAGAAGAGAAAATGAGGATCAAAGAGTGCCACCACCTCTTCAAAACAATGTGGCTGATGAGGAAGAAGTTGATGAAGAGCTGCTCTTCAAAGAGACTGACCAAGATATGAATCATTTTGGAGAAGGATTGTCTGGGGGTTTTGTCACTGAGGAAAAATTTCTCAATGCAGAATATTATGATGCTGACATGTTCGAAACAGAGGATGATTCAGAGGTGGAAAAGACTGCTGTAACTGCTGCTCTCTGTCAGAATGAAGTTAAGAAGACTGTGAACCTGAGATCAGGTCCAAAACAGGTGGTACAAATTCCAAAGAAGAGAGCAGCTGTCCCTGCTAAGCAGCCAACTGATCCCGTGACCGAGAAGAAACAAGTTTCAGAAAAAACAAAGAAGACTACAGAGGTTGAAGAGGTAAATAAAACTGTTCAGAATTTCAGTTTGGAGAATGAATTAGGAAAGTTAAATATTCATGTATCTTTAACTGAATTAATAAAAAATACTTCATATAAAGAAACAGTTTTAAAGGTGATGAATTCAACAAGTAATCAGCCTGTTTCAGACACAGTAAATTTACAAGAAGAAAACCCCAGGATTTTCATTGGATCAGCCCTGGCTGAAAAGACTGAAAATGAAGCAGGTGCTTCACCTCCATTCTATGTCACTCTTACATTCCATGAACAAATGATACACAATTGTTTGTTAGATTCGGGAGCCTCACATAATTTGATGCCAAAGGCTGTTATGGAGGCTTTGGGTCTGAGTATTACTAAACCTTATCATGATTTATATGCATTCGATTCTCAAGCAGTGAAGTGTTTAGGTGTAATAAAGGACATGGTTGTCAGCCTAGCTCAGTTACCCATGAAAAGTGTGATCATGGATGTTGTGGTAGCTGATATTACACCAAAGTTTGGTTTACTTCTCTCAAGGTCTTGGGCAAAGAAGGTTGGTGGGACATTACAAATGGATCTATCATATGCTACCATTCCTGTGTTTGGTGGAGAAAATAGAAGGCTGTACAGAGAGCTGCAATTTGCTTACATTGTAACAGATGACAAGAACCCTACCAATCATCCACTATATATTGTTGATAAAGACCTTGGTACTTGCATGTTACATTTCAGTGAGGAAGACAATACTGCTGGTTTGTTACAGGTTGAAAAGGAACAGCCAGTAAAACACAGCAGAGAAGAAGAAGATGAGTTGTGGCAGTTATACTTTGATGGGTCCTCTTGTAAAGAAGGTGCAGGTGGAGGGGTTCTTCTTATATCCCCTGGAGGTGAAATAGTAAAGCTGATGTATAAATTGGAGTTTGCTACTACTAACAATACTACTGAATATGAAGCTTTGCTGTTAGGATTAAGAGATGCTAAAGATTTGGGCATTCAATAGATTGCTGCATTTGGCGACTCCGAATTAGTTGTTCAGCAGGTGAAGAGCAACTATCAAGTGAAGCAGGGTTTGCTGAAACTCTATCAAAATGAGGTACGGGACATGCTTGAAAATTATTTTGTGGCTTTTAATATTACCTATATTCTAAGAGATCATAATCAGACTGCAGACTCATTGGCCTTGGCTGCCACACACTTTGGAATCCCTAAGACCACTCAGTTGAGGTATCCCATTGAGGTGAGGTACAGACCCTTTGTACCTGATAATGTAAAGCACTGGAGAGTGTTCAAGGATGACATTGAGATTAAAAGGTTTCTAGAGCTTACACATGAGTTTTCAAATTATTTGATTGATCAAGAGGAGGATGAAGAAGAGGGACAGGTGGATGAGATTGCTGAAGATGAGATAGATGGACATAAAAATATTGAACTTAAAAGCAACTTCATCCCAAAAGGTTTGGTACCTCTAGAAAGAATATTTACAAAGGATGATACACCTTCAAATCCTGTGGTTTAGTCTTCAGAAGAGAATGTGGTAGAGTGTAATATTGGTTTTGCAGAATATCCTAGAATGGTCAAAATTTCTAAATCACTTACAGCTGAACAAAGAAATAGGTATATCAAACTGCTAAAGGAGCATGTAGATGTTTTTGCATGGTCTTATGAAGAACTAATAACTTATGGTACAGGAATCATACAGCATAAGGTCCCTTTAAAACCAAATTTCAAACCTTTTCGTCAGAAACTAAGGTGGATTAATCTAGCTTTGTTTCCTATTATTGAAAAAGAAGTGAAGAAGCTGTTAGATGTAAAGATCATAGTGCCTCTCAGGTATTCTTCATGGGTGGCTAATCTGGTTCCTGTCAGAAAAAAGAATGGAGAAATCAGGTTGTGCGTTGATTTCAGAAATTTGAACAGATCTTCATTAAAAGATAACTACCCTCTGCCTAAGATTGAACAAGTGTTGCAGCAAGTAGTTGGGGCACAGAGGATCTCTATGGTGGATGGTTTCTCAGGGTACAATCAGATTGCTATGCATCCTGATGATAAGGAGAAAACATCTTTTACAACTCCTTGGGGAACTTTCATGTACGACAAGATTCCTTTTGGTCTGATGAACGCTGGAGCCACATTTCAGAGAGCAATGGATATTGATTTTGTTGGAGAAAAGGAAAAATTTGTGGTAATCTACTTGGATGATATCACTATTTTCTCACAGTCAGATGATGAACATTTGAATCATTTGAAGCAGACTTTCCTGAAATGCAAAAAATTTGGTTTGTCTTTAAATCCGAAGAAGTCAAACTTTGCTGTACAGGAAGGTAAATTGCTTGGTCATTTGGTGTCTACTGATGGCATAAGAATTGATCCCGAAAGGGTAAAATCTATATTGAAGATAAGTTTACCAAGGATTAAAAAGGATGTCCAATCATTCATTGGTAAAATCAATTTTCTGCATTGGTTTATACCCAACTTTCCTGAAACTATCAAATAGATCACAGCCATGCTGAAAAAGGATCAAGAAGTCAGATGGACCACTGAGGCAAAGACTGCATTTGAGAAAATTAAAGTGGCTCTTATTAAAGCTCCTATATTAGTAAGCCCATATTTTACCAGAGAATTTCTTACATTCTCATTTGCATCAGAAGATACGATAGCAGTTGTTTTATTACAAAAGAATAAAGAAGGACTGGAACAGCCTATTGCATTCTTCAGTAAAACTCTCAGAGATTCTGAACTAAAGTACAGCATTTTAGAAAAGCAGGCCTATGCTCTGGTAAAGGCTTTAAAATTTTTCAGAATCTGTGTGCTGCATTCTAAAGTTATTTCATTTGTACCTAATGCTGCTGTAAAAGATGTGTTAACACAGCCTGATAGTGAAGGGAAAAGAGGCAGATGGATTGCTAAGATCATGGAATATGATGTAGAGATCAGACCTACCAAGCTTGTCAAGGGACAAGGTCTAGCCAAGCTGCTAGCTGAATCAAATTGTCAGGCTCTGGGATTGCATTTCATGACTAAAGAATTAGCTCAGGAAGAAGATCAAGCAATAATGGAAAAAGAGAAGATCATGGACTTTTATTCATCATCAGTATGGTATGCAGACATTACTTATTTCCTGTTGTTTTTACAATGTCCTGAGCATTTGGATAGGAAAGCTGCTAGATCTTTAAAACTTAAAGCTACTAAGTATTGTCTAGTAGAAGAGCAGTTGTTCTGGAAGGACCCAAGGGGTATCCTACTTAGATGCTTGGACAAATATGAAATTGAAGGGGTAATTGCTGAATCTCATGAAGGTGCGTGTGGAGGTCACAAGTACTGGAAAACAACAGCATACAGGATTTTAAGAGCTGGATATTATTGGCCCTCTTTGTTTGCAGATGTTTATCAGCAGGTAAGAGCCTGTATCCCTTGTCAGAAATTTGCTGGCAAGCAGAAATTGTTGTCATTACCCCTGAAACCTATTGCAGTAAGTTCTCATTTTCAGCAATGGGGTCTAGATTTTATTGGAGAAATAAATACAGCTTCCTCAGGACAACACCGATGGATTCTAACTGCAACATATTTTTTTACCAAATGGGTGGAGGCCATTCCTACTAGGAACGCTACAGACAAGGTAATCATGGAATTCATTGAAGAAAATATCCTGAGTAGGTTTGGGTGTCCTCAGAAATTAGTGACAAATAATGCTAAGGCCTTCAAGTCTAAGGAAATGGTAGCATTTTGTGAAAAGAATGGCATCCTACTGAAGCATTCAACTCCTTACTATCCCCAGGGTAATGGTTTGGCTGAATCCTCAAATAAGAACATCATTCAGAGTATCAAGAAATTGCTCAAGCATAACAAGAGATCATGGGATTCAATGTTGAAGTACGCATTATGGGCTGATAGGATAACAGTGAAACAAGCAATTAGAAATTCTCCCTTTCAGTTAGTATATGGTACAGAGGCAATTTTCTCTGTTCAATTGGGAATCCCAGTAATGAAGTTTCTCCAGAATTCCCAAGAAGAACTGAATGATATGCAGAGAAGGATTTATGAGATGATAGAGTTGCGGCAGAGTAGGGAAAAGGTAGATGAAAAGGATCAGTTGTACAGATTGAAGATCAAAAGTAGATTTGACAGGAACATCAAAGAAAATACTTTCTCAGTTGGGGATATGGTTTTAAGATGGGATGCAAGGAAAGAGAAAAAAGGTAAGCATGGTAAGTTTGAAAACCTCTGGTTTGTCCCTTTCCTAGTGTCTAAGGTTTTGGAGAATAATACTTTTCTGCTGCAGTCCCTGGAAGGTGAGGAATTGTCCAGTCCAGTCAATGGACGATTCCTCAAGCATTTTTATAGTCTATAAGGATATTTTCACTTTTCATTGTACATACCGGTGTGAGTGAAGCATAATAAAGACTCCATAGCCCAATGGAAATTTTGCAGACAAATAGATAGCAAATAGAAGGCACTGGTCTACAGGTTCTTGAAGCCTCACAGGGAGGACTTCATCCCGTAGCTGGAGCCAGATGTTAAGTCATGAATTTGTTTCTTTTAATTTTATATTTTGATTGCCATTTTATTCTAATTTTGCTTATTTGCTTGAGTTTGTTCTTTTACTTACTTTGGAAAATTTTGTTTTTTTAGTGAAATTGTCAAGTTTTTGCCTTTAGGTTTTTTATTGTTTTTCTTCCTTTGCAAGGGTTCTAAAGGTCATTATGTTGAATAATGGATTCACAAATTACATCATGAGCATAGTTATCACTTAAACATCACTTAAACCTCATGCATTGTGGAAACAAGTTTTAAATTTGCGCCAAAATTGAATTAAAATTATTCTTGTAGTGCAACCATGAAAAATTAACATAGTGGCGCTACAAGAATATCGCGCGCATAGAAATTATGGTTTTTTTAAGCTGAATTTTCGCATGAGTTTGATTCCTAAGTGACTAATCGCATGTTTAAAGTGTATGGATATGTGTTTCATCAGTAATCATCATGAAAGCAAGTGGGTTCGTGTCGTGGAAGAAATCATGGTAATCATCAGCTAGAACGCAGCTTATCATGACAGATAGAGGCATAAACCGAGTTTTGATGTGAGGGAAGTTATTCCATACTTGCAATATGAATTTGAAGCTTTAGTGGGGCGATGACATTTGCCAAAAAAATCGGAAGTTTTTGTTATAGAACAGAATTGGGGTTTTCACAGTTACACAGGAAATTAGGGTTCTCTCATCTTGCCAGCTGGACGTAAATTGGAGATCCTAAGACACTTGTTCATTTTAATTGGACAACCAGACATCTTAATCAGTGATATTAAGTGACTACAATAAGACATAAATGAGGTATTCCACGATAGCCTGTTAGTGTCTGCTAAATTGGGGCTTTCTCAGTAAAGTTTGTTTTTTTAAAATTGGTTAAGGAAAGCATTAAGGTATCCCTTTAAACAAAATTCCTGCCGAAGAGATATTTGTTCAAGAGGTTTTGAGATGCTGTGGAGAGTGGAAATTTGAAAGGTAGTAGTACATTGAATCATTACCTTTTCAAAACCTGGAAAGATGACAGGATGAAGAGCTGTGCATTTTGTGGTATCCAAATTTCACAAATTGATTTGCTACCTGTAAATAATGCAACAAAGGAGTTGAACATTTGAAGTTGCATGAAGACCTAGTCTTATTAGGTGCTAAAGCTGACTAATTTTGTTTTTAAATCAAAGTTGAGGCAAGAAATGAACGAGACATAAGGTGCTCTCATTAGCATTATAATATATGGTGGTCTTTATACAGTCCAGAGGGTTTGGTATCTAAAATGAACAGTTTGGATGATAGTTAGTTTCATCAGCAGTTTTAATGAGTATGGAGTTCTCTGTGACCTAAATCACTTGAACCTGTGGTAAAGCTTATCCTACATTAAAAAACAAAAAGAAAACAGTCAAGGAAGATTGAGGAAAGATGATTATCAAAACCTTAGAGGCTGGAGGAGGAAAAAGCAGCTATTAGGTCATTGACAGAACCTTAGAAGTACACAAAGTTTCAGCCATTGAGAGTAGATGGGTAAAAGTGGAAAAATAAATAGGGATGAGCCCACTGATGTAAGCTGGATTGAGAAATTACCAGGTTGTGTAGAGATTTTCCAGAATGCTGGGTGGCTAGATTTCTTCAAAAATATCGATGGCTACAATACTGAAGTCTCTTATCAGTTTGCCAAAAGCTATAACCAGGACATGATAGTTTTTGATACACTGAGGTTCAAGTTGACTGTGGAGCTAATTGCAAAAGCTACAGGAATAAAAAATGAAGGTGAAAAGTGGTTCAAAAAGTTTCCTTTCACTTTTGATGCCCAGAGGTACCTGTTACCTAATATTACTCTAGACTGGAGCAAAGGCATACTAATCCAAAATTTCAGAAGTGAGTGGGTGGAACCCATTAGAATCTTGGAAAGCTATATTACCTGTGAAGGTAGATATGCCTATGTCTTCAAATACCATTTTAGGTTTTTACAGCATATGGTTGGTGAATCCAAAATGAATCTTCCTTTCTTCCTTTTCAAAAGTCTGCAGAAGATGTCCAGTAGAGTCAAGGGGCATCAGGATCATACTTCACAATCCATCTTCCACCATGGTTTGATTAAGCTCATCATTAGTACTGCTCTACAAAAGGAAGGGAAGAAATGGAATTATTTTCTTTTCTGGACTGGTTTTCAAATCAAGCAAGAGAAGCAGCAAACCAAAAAACATGTGGATAAGTGGAAAACCCTAGTTAGGAAGCTAGGTCAGAAATTCAAAGTTGAAGACAAGAAAGAGATTAAACTGGAAAAAGCACCAGAGCCCTTGAAGGGTGACAATGAACCTCAAAATTTTTGAGTTGACAGTAAAGGTAAATATTCACTCTTTATACAAGAGGAAGATGAGCCTATGCAACATATGGCACCAACAAAAACTTTCAGTGAAGATAAAATTGCTATCACAGAAAAGGTTGCTGTACAGGAAGAAGACATTCAGGCCCAACAAAGGAGTCCCATCACTATCATGCTTGAGGATGAGGGATATCTGTTAGAGGAAGATGAATCCATTGCCAAAACTGAAGCTAAGGTTGATACTCACACAGAATGTTGTAGACAAGAAAATAAAGCAGAGAAATCAAAGAAAAAGAAGACCAAAGTGATTTCCATAGAGTTAGCTACAGTAAGACATCAAGGAAGAACGTTGAAAATGCTAGGAGAGTTGGCCCCAGGTTCTCCAGGTTGGAGGGCTAAAACTAGGCCAAGAAACAATTTGAGATTGAATATGAAAAAATTGTTAAACCCAAGAATAAATACAAAGGAGGTAACAGTAATTGATGATGATTCTTCAGATAAAAAACCAAAAATTAAGAAAGAAGCAGTTCTGAAAACTCCAGTTTCTCATCATGCAAAGGGGAAAAAGTCATTAAAGTCAGCAGAAGAGGTTAGTCTCACTGAGACTAAATTATCAGTAGTCTTTCTAGAGTTAAGAAATGAAATGTTAAAAGAGCAACATAAAAAAGAGGTCGAAGTCTCTCATTCTGAAGATCAGCAGTTGATAGAGGAAGCAATACCTAAGGAAACAGACACTCAGGAAAACCCTAGTATTCCTGATAGTTCTACAGATTTGTTAGAATAAGATGCAGACATTTTCAGGAAGGTTAATATACCATGGATGCCCAGTGATGTACAAGATACCATAACAGGGAATCCTTTTGATTCAGACAGAGAGAACCTGCAAAGAACTATTAAACAATACATACATCAGATTGATTACATGCAGGAAGTGAATGATGGGCTGATCCTAGCAAATAGAAGACTTAGAGAGGATTTGCAAGAAGTTAATGAGCATTTTCAAGAGTTGACTGCAGTATCCAAAGAAGCCCTGAAGAGGAAGAGAACCATTGATTTGCATTGTGCAGATTTGAAGCTGAATGTTGAAAGCCTACAGAAGCAAAATGAAGAACTCACAAGAAGATTAGCAGACATGAAAGATGGGAAAAAGAGAGCCAAAAAGAAGGATCAAGCTTTGGAGGGAATAGCCTTACTAGATGAGGCAACAAAAGACCTTTGAGTTTGTCAAGTCAGTCAGTTGTTTGTTATGTTTTTGAGGAATAGTTTAATTAGTTAAACTTTTGTTAAAAGTTTTAGAAACAATATTCTATTTTGTAAATTGTAATATGGATTTATCCCATCGATGAGTTGGTTGAGGGCAGTTAGGGTTACACCCTAACTGATTTTGTAAAACAGTATTTAGATAGATGAGGAAAAGGAAAAAGGGTTCGATTTTTGGGAGGGATTTAGGAGGTCTTTTGGGATTTCTTGTGAGCTAAGTATCATAACACTTATATGTATTTGATGATAGATTATGAAATATATGATCCTTTTCACCGTTCAGTTTGTATGTTGGCTTCATTTTTTGACTTGTTTAGTTGCTTAACTGATAAATTCATTGCTAGTCTATGTTTGTATGCTGGTAATGCTTATCTTTTATGAATGAACTTCAATATCATGTTCTTTTGGATTTTGGTGATTATATGATGTATCTCTGTCTTTCCTTGCTTATGATTCAGTTTTTATTTGGTTCATGAGTGTAGTCCCTGTTTGTCACCAAATTTACAACCAAGAAAACATTTCAGAAACCCTAAAACCTAGTTTACTTTATTAAGTTTTTTGAGATTGTGTTGGCTTGTTTCTTCATAGCTTGGAAACAATTTCTGGCACAAACACACTACATAACACACATTGCAAGTAAACATATCACACATTGCAAATAAAAGAAGTAAAACAATAAGATAACGTACTAAATGATTTAAGGTATTCATTTATAAATTTCAAACTCTTCAAAATGTGTCAAACAATCAAATATTTTGACAAAAGAATGTAAGTTAATTTTTTCTTATCTAAACCAAGTACAAAATACATTCATAAAAGGTTGCGTTAATCCTTGTTCATTTGAACCAAGTACATGAGATCAATTTTTACATCCTCAAAAATTATACATCTCACTATCAAAATAACATGACCTGGGGGAAGGAGTGACTTGGGAATGATGGAGTACAGCTAAAGTTTGAAATAAACTTGAGAAAAATAGGCATAAATATTGACGCATCAGTTACAAGATGAAAAACTCAAAATTATATATA
>LPNX010313744.1:288081-316520 GCA_001517045.1 Pseudotsuga menziesii
ACTTCATAAGTAGACTTATTCAACTTGACCCAACAAGCATGAACTATGAGTCTTACAACTGAGACCAAGTAATATGTCCATAAAAGGGAGGGAAAAAGTAGGTGACCTTGGAGAAATGATATATGTGGCCTTGGTCAATTCCAGCTAAAGTCCAATTTTGTCCTCTTTGGAATGCTCAAAATAATTGTAAGATCAAGAAGAAACCCTGTAAGGAATAAGGGTGTCAGGTTAAAGGGTGGTCTTCATAGTCATAAAGGATGGCATCCTGTCTCCAACTCCTAGTGAAGCTTTAGAAAAGAGCATTTTCATGGATGTTTTGAGATCAATAATACCCTAAACCCCCATAAATATATAATAATAATAAAGAAAGGAAAAAAAGAAAAAAACACAAATCCATACATGGACTGAGGCCGCTGCGAGACCTCAAGTTTACATCACTAGGAAGCTCTTCCAAATCACAACAAGGGCATACATCAGGAAATATAAGATACTATGAATAGATCTAGAAATACATCAATGTAGAATTCATGTTCCCACATGTTCAATAATACCCAAAAACCTTGTTACCCACAATCAATTAAAGAAAAGCACCTTAATGTTGGAGGCAATTATTTCAATTATTCATACTTACACATGCATTGAGCTTCATAACAATTTGGAAAAACTGTTGTGCTTGAGGCACATGGGTTGTAAATCTCATGTCAATTACGAGGGATTGCACACAATGAAGTTGTTTTTCTCATAAGTTCATGTAACTATCAAGTCAATGGAGTTGTCATCCCACCATGTCATACATATTGCTGAGAAACAGAGGCATCAATTTTCCTTCATTGTATTGACATCCATCCATACCCTAAAACAATAAAAATAAAAAAACTCAAAATCAAGAAAACCCAAATCATTAAATGGACTAAGTTTTCTGGTGGACCTCAAATTTCCAACATTCTATAGCTCTTCCAAAACCCAACAAGGATATGGAGTAAGCAAGGGGAAAACAAGGAAATAAAAGTTAGTTGGGAATCAATCTCATCACTAAGAGGATCCCTTTGTTTTATTTTACTTTTAATGTGGGTAGTCGTAGTAGTCATCTTCTTCTATATAAAAATGTGAACTAATTAGGGCTTCTTTCATGGGGTTGAAACATACCCATATTGCATAAAAGGGATAGTAGAATGATGAACAACCATATTAGAATCTAAAGTAAATATAAAACACAACTAAATGATGAAGGTATGGAAAACCAAACCATATTCATACAGTCATCATCCTTATCAAGATAAAGATCCTAGAGTGCTAAGATAAATTCTCCAAGTTCTGCAAGTGGCTCAACCATGGTTCTTGTGAATATAAATGTCAATTGTTTTGCTACACAAATGAAAATCATTTACCACTTGAATACCTTTACAATGTTTTGTAGAGAAAGCATTGTTTCTAAAATATTTAATGTGAGAAATCATATCCCAAGTTTCTATCAAATCAAACAGAGGACCCCAAATCCATGATATTGTAGCCTAAATAAGTAGTTTTTTATAAAAATCATATAATCCAATGAGAAAAAAAATAATAGAAATGAAGATGTAAAGTTCTTTCTAGTGAATGCATCCATGGATAATACATATAGCAGAATATTGGATAGGATTAACCTAGGATGGTATCCCATATTCCAATAATCCTAATAATTGTAGGTAAAGATGTAATCACCTTTTTAAGTTCAAAAGGAAGCCAAGATTCAATGAAATTAAAAATGATGAATACATCATTGGAGTCAACAATCTGAGAAGTTAATTCTGCAATTGTTCCAGCGAAGGTCTTGTCATTTTCAAGTACACCCTTTGTACACTTACTCTCAAAAAAACCTTCTTCTATGTTGCTACAAACTGGAGAATTTCTAAGGCCCAATAAAATATCATCAAATAATGGTCTTCTTTCTCTTTGAGCTTCAAATCCAATATTGTAAACTTTATATGGTCACTAATTTTCAGAGAGTAGCTCTATTCTATCTAAGGAATTTTGACACCTTCTTCGTAGTTTTGTTCATCGTGGCATTCAAAAGTATTAAACTCTTAATTATTACAGATGTATTTGAACTTAATAGAGTAGTCATGTGGTAGATGATCTTCATAAATACCGCGGGCATTTGTCCAGTCATTCTCAAATTGTCTTTCTAAGATATTGAGTTCAAAATCTACACCATTCTACTATTAATACCATGATCTAGCCCAATCAAGTTATCTTTCATAACCATAACATCATAGAATGTTTATCACCATGCTTTCCAAACTTAAGGGTTGAATGCTAACTTCAGTAACCCTTTTCTCAACTTGATATGTGATCAATTATATTTCAATTTCTAAATTTTTGTGTCTAGATACAAAAATAGTGTAACTACTAAACAATCAAAACAATCTACTTTTCTTTTATTTGCATACCCTACCTATAAGCTAGTTAAAGGGTAAATCTAACGATAATGTTGTTGCCCCATTATTGGACTTCTTACAGTAGCCACTTCAATATAAGCTAATTAAAGCCTCAATATTGGAGATGAAACATAATTCAATATAGTTACTAAGTAATTCTCGTGTTGTTTTATCTAGTAATTTATTCCAAGGTCCACCATGCTTCTAATTAACATCTTTAAAAACAACAAAATTATCCTTTTTTGTGCCAGCTATCAGAAAATAAATTAAAAAATGTGAAAGAGAGAGATTATTCAAACTAAATACCATAACAACAATATAGTATTCTCTAACTTGTAACATTATCATATTATACCTTAAGGATTCTTTGCATTGAAACCCAACTAGCATCATATTAATTGCATCGAAATATCTTGCTAAGACTGAGGCAATGGTGGTGAGATTCGTTGCTCGGGAAGGAGTATCTCATTGCTCAATATTTCAACTTAGAGTTAGCAAGTGGGCATGTTCTTTGTGTGACTAAGTCATGAGTGGAAAACCCCATTGTAAAATGCTGCTACAAGTCTTCTATATCATTCATAATCTGTTTGGAAGCTGTTTATGTTCTTCTAGCCATTTTTAGGGGAAAATATTAGTGAATACTAAAGTCCCAAATTATTATTAACATCCAAGTTTTGGATGTGGAGAGCTGCCTCAATGTTCATTTCATTGCTGCCACAAAATACTGTCATTTTGGTCATCTACAATAGCGAGGAAATAAAGGTACCACTGCCATTTATTTTTCATGTATATCTGAACATTTATATGTTGATGTGCCACCTACATGACTATTTATCTAGTGCTTTCAGATCTAAATCCAAATCATTTGTGTACACTTGAGTACATATATATACTGTGACCTAAAGTGTTCAAGATAGTTGGTTATGGATGGAAAATATGTAAATTGACACCAGCATTAAAGAATAACCTTTGAATCTCATATTTAATAAGAAAAATCATACCCACAAAGATAAGATTTCTACAGGAAGCACAAGTTCATAGTAAGCAAAGTGTTTGATGAAATGCCAAATCCAGTTATGTCCAAGCAATGCCTTATTAAATAGTGATTCATCCAGTGGCTACAGTAACTAGTAATCAACCCAAGCAAAAATAAGTTCAGTACAGTCTAGGAATATCTCATCTTATTGGCTCAAAACTTTACAATGCATTCAGTATATAGTTACTCTTCCTCCGCCTTATTACAAGCAAACCATTACAGTCCTAGGATAGACATTTGCTGTGTGAAGGCATTGAGATTCATGTTCAAACTCAGGTCAATGACTATGCAATGTTTGAATTAATTCCTTGTATGTGAACTCTGTAAAAAGGAATATTATATTTATGCTATCAAAGGTTTTTGCCACAATTCCCATTAAGTTACGGTCATTCTGCTGTCGAATGTTGTTTGATATGATGAAGTGTTTAGCAAGTTGGGGCTGAATGTTATAAAGATAAAACAACCAAATTCTTATTCAATTATACAACCAACAACTAGCTTAAAACTGACCTGAAAGCTACAATAAATCTTTATAAAGTGTTTGTCAAGTGAGCAGAACATATTTGACTAGTAGAGTGTTTAGCAAACCACACCAAAATATACAGGTAGTTAACTCAGAAATTGATATAAATCTGGTTGGGGCCATTACATTCTTGCTCTGGAGCATATAATTTTTTTCAGTATTTTAAGCTTCAAAATCATGTTTCTTATATCCTCTCCTTTGATATGATGATTCCTATCAACTTCCTATAGTATTTATAAAGCAACAAGAAATTCAGACTCTTATGGGAAATGTTTTTGGATTTTCCTAATTTAAGCTTCTTTTTTTTTGTTAATTTGATCCTAGTTTGGGCCACTAAAGTTTTCTCAACTTGTTTAAATATTGGATTTGGTTCCTTTGTAATGTCGTTATATAGAACACTCATTAAATATTAAAGAAACTAAATATCATATACTCTCTCACACTCTTGTTTAATAAATTCTCCTGCAGAAATTTAAGCATATCACAATTCCATTGTTTATTTATGGTAAAACTAGCTCCAGTACCTCCTAGAATTCTTCTTCCAAAATCCCCAAGTAATATACCGATTTATAAATTTAGGGCACAACTTTTGCATTTAAATATAGAATTCTCACTACTACTGTTCATGCAAACTGGAGTATGACCAAAACTGAGCTAGAAATACCTTCGATTTCCTTTTTATTAACTTGTTACAATGTGATTGTCTATTATGATCTTATAATCTAGGTATGCTTCCAAAGAGATGTCTGAATTTGAGACAATGAAACAAAACGTCTTATTAAATTCTCCTCAATCAACTCCATCATCACCGCTGAACTACTCCAATCCTGACATCTTCACTAATTTAAAAATTAGTGCTAGTCAAGGATGAAGGATGCTAGGTCATGTTGTCCACCGATTGCACACCACCAGCAGAAATCTTTCGAAAGCTATCTCCTCACTTGAGAAAGTGAGAGAGGTGTGACCTTGGGGGCAAGCACAGAGATAGGTACTGTCACCTACTCCTAGCTCCTCCATTTAGGCTAACTCCTAACGAAGCCAAGGGGGGTAGTCCCTAACAAAGAGTTTTCTATGGCTCAATGTTTTAAGTTAATTTTTAGATGTTTCGGATGCAGATGGGTGTTGTTTAGGAGTTATTGTGATTTAAGATGATTAATGTGTTGAATTGAACACAAGACAAAGCAATCCACGTTGCTATCACCGGAATTGAAAGATAGACAAATATTTGAGAACTTCACGAAATAGATAAACCATTCACAGATATGATTTATAATCAAACATTCGATGGACAAATGGCCTAGATTATCAACAATGCTAAAAGATGAAACCAGTGCCTATGGAGTCAACTTATCATAGATGCTTTGTGTATAAAAATATGTGAATCCCAAAAGATTCCAGTGAATGTTAGGTTTTGCAAGTGCTCTTGGTAAGTTTTAAGAGGTTTTTATTTGTGATCTTCACTTATGGTAGCTGGATGTCCTAACCGGTAATACCTTCAGTGGCTCCATTCGAAGACATGACGGACCTGTCTGGGGTCAAAGGTAAGTGTTCAATAACTTAACTACTAGTTCCCACACTTGGAATTTTCTTGTGGGTTTTAGAGATCCAATGCCGTTTCTGGGTATTCCGATCTAAGATCGGTCAGAGCATAATTCGGCAAGGAGCGAAGGGAGTTAATTAATTAAAGGGGCGTGTGTGTTGAATATTTTATTAAATTGATTAATTAGAATCTCCGACAGAGAGCGCTCTTGACCTTGTCTTATGATGAAGGTTCAAGAGACTTAGCTAAACTATATGCTTGATGCAAGGATATGTAGTGGGAATGCTCTCCGATAGAGAGTGCTCTTGACTTGGATTACGGAAAGTTCAAGAGACTTTCAAGATTAATTGATTAACTTATTAAACAATGAAAAGACCATTCTCTAATAGAGAGCACTCTTGATCTACAAAGTGAGATTCAAGAGATTTCTACTTTAAACAGTTGAATTACTTATGAAAGATACAAAAATTTAAAAGATGAAGTAATCAACCTAGTTAATGAAACAAAATGGGCTAATCTAACAATTAGTATCTACTTTGCAAAAAATGAAACTACTCTAAGTACTCGAAATAAATCTAAACTAAGAACAAAAAACACTCTTCCCCAAATGGGGAAGAAAAACCAAGTATGGGAGGCCCTATCCCACTTAGCCTTGTTTTATTAATGAAGTACAAATGCCTCTGGAACTTAATCCTTGTCAGGACTTTTGAGAACTAACTTGAGGAAAATGAAAAACTCTTATGATTTTGTACAAAGGAGAATGACTTCCTTTTTTGCTTTGGATCCTTGTCTTTAGATCTAGTTCTGCTTGCTCTTTCTTGTTTGGTTTTGCTTTTGGTTCATCTGTGGATAAGAGCTCTAAACAAGGACTAGTAAGAGTGTTAGGAAACCAATTTTAACTTGTGATTCGAAATGATTCAGTGGATGATAAGACAAGTGCCTTACGAGATGAAATAAAAGATCAAAACAATGGAATGAGACCCAAAATCAAAACTTGGAAATGATCAGGCAAGCTCACCAGTTTTTCTGTAAAATGCACGATTTTTTACAAATTGACTTGGGACTTTTTATGAATTTAAAATTAAAGATTTTTTAACATTTTAGGCTAATTTCCAGAATCTGTAAAATAGCAGAAAATTGCAGAAAATCAGTAAAAACAGCAAGTACAAAATTGCACGTTTTTCGATAAAAAGTCAAAAAATTAAAAAAAATAAAAATTTTGAAAAATTTTCGAAAATTTTCTGATTTGTAATGAATTTCCAGAATTTAGAATTAACAAAAAAATTCAAAAAACATCCCAAAAAACAACGAGCTTGAAACGGCATGCTTTTCGAGAAAAAGTCAAAAAATTAAAGTAAAAAAAAAAATTTTGAAATTTTTTTGATTTTTAATGAATTTCCAGAATTTAGAATTAATGGAAAATATAGAAAACCAACAAGCCTAAAAAAACCGAAAAATTTGCATCTTTTTCAAGAAAAATCATGCACGTTTTCCAAGGCAAAAAAGAAACATGGATTTACAAACTTGAAATGAGACTAGGATCTTAGATCTAGTAAAAGTTAAAGATTTGAAAACAGTAGATCTAAAACCAACAAGTAGATCAAAGTATGAATCTTTGATCTACTTTAGCCAATCATAATGCAAGATCTAGAAGTGTAAATAAATTGAAAATACTTGCACTAGTTGGAAAGTAAATCGATAGGATAAAACCTGTAAAAAAGTAGATCCACTTTGTAGTAACCAATGTAACCAATAGATTTTTTGAAGTTTGTGGTTTGATGGATGAGGCAAGCAAGCCCTTCATTTCTTGATTTCTTAAAGTAGAAGACTCCCTTAGGCACCTGTAGAATGAATGCATAAACCAAACAAGAGCTCTTGTGTTTGGGAGAATACCTGAAAGCCACAAAACTTAAGAGAAAAGCATAGATCAAATAATATTGTGCTAGATTGTTAGCTTTCTAATCACAAGATCATATACTTAAGAATCAAAAGAAATGAACTAAGAATGGTATCACTTTGAACAAGATGAAGCATGGCACACAAATAAATCCCACATGGACCTCCAAAGTCTTCTTGCTTTATTCAAATTCAAAAGATATTACAAATTTTTTCAGAGTGTACTTGCACAAATTCTCCATCCCAATAGAGCTGAAAGAGACTCTATTTAACAAATGAGAGAGTGCTAAAACCCTAAAACCAAAAAACCAACCCTAACCAGCTTAGCCACCTAACAAAGAGCCCAGACCTAAACCAAAGAACTAGGAGTGAGGGGAGGCCTCCACCCAGGCAAGGTGCCCCCACTCCAAACCTATGCACTAAAAACAAGCCAAGGATGAGGCCACACGTGTGATGACGCCCTCATGAGGAGAGAGGGGCGTGAATAGCTTAAGGAGGCATCTGGATGTAGGTAAGCTCATCCTTTAGGTCTGGAAAGAGTCTGAGCTAGGTTTGGGAAGCCCACTAATGGTGTAATATTTAGTGTTCACCTCAATCAAATCATCGGACCAATGAGTTCTCTCCATCTCATCTTTAGCTGGAGATGACATGTCTGCTAACTGATAATAAATTAATTGCTCTCTTAATGATGACTGAAGCTGAGTTATGATAAATCCAATCATCATAAGTGCTCCATGAGATGTCATTTATCCTTTTATTTCACTGAATTTGGATTAATTTGGAGAGTTTTAATTTTCTCCAAAATAATCATTTTTTTACTCAAAACTAACTTTTTGAGTAAAAAGGCATTATGTGTCCAATTGTTGATCTGAAAGTTGGTTCTTACTGGCTGGCTGATCGAGAATGATTTTTGGCTTAATGTTAGAGCCTTCAATCACTGAATTCGGAGCCTAGATGACTTATTTAGCATGAACGGGTTTTTTCCATTTAATTTATGGAAAAATTAACCCAAAAAACTTAGGAAAAGTAATTAAAAATAAAAAAAATAAAAAAAATAAAAATAGTTTTTTCCTGTTTGAAAAAGATTTTTTTACAAAAATTGTATATGTCCAGATGACTTAGGACATGACCATGATCTATATAAATAATGCCTAGTAGGTTTACAACACTCAGTTGAGCTCTAATAACCCCCTAAGGCCCATAATTCAACATCGAGCATTCCAACTTTGGAGGAAGCGGGAGAAAACCTCGTCAATTATACTTGGCTGAAGGAAAAGCATAATTTTCAATGGAAAAAAACTCTATGGAATACCCTATTTGAGATTCTACGTCTCAGGAGACCGAACCACTCAAAAATATCCTACTAGCACATTTTATTACAAACCCCATGGGGCCATGGTCAAAGTTATTCAAATAAAAAATTGACTAGCCAATATTGGCTAGACAAGCAGACGAATCAACTGATACACTGAAATCAGACTTTGAACAAGTCTGTCAACCGACGGCTCCTCAGGTAACCCAACTATGGTACAAAAAAGTTGCTAACATCTGGCTCCAACTGCGGGATGTGTGCTCCATCTACTCTCTTATGAAAGGAGAGCATACAAGAACCCCATAATCTTTGGTTTCCATATCCTGTAAAAGCATCTCAACTTGACAAGAAAACCTTAGTAGCACAAGTTTTATGAAAAAGAGCCAATGATCCAAAAGTTGCTTTATTCAAAGGAATGACAAAACTTAACTAAAAAATTTATTTATTCCCAAGTATAGAAAGAAAATGCTAAAGTAAATGCTCACTTTAAGGAGCTTATTTTCCTACTCTAAGCATGATACAAAAAAGGTTAGGTGTAATCATAAATCTAGTGTAGCCACCTAAGAATTTTATTAATATAATTTTTTTTTGCCTTATCTTTGGTTACCAGCCAAAGTAAGGACATAATTTCCAGAAAATGAAAACCTGCGTGATGATCCAGAATGGGTGGGCTGGATGGGGAATCATAGGCATGCACAATGTCATCAAACTTCTTCCCAAACTGGTCGGTGCTCGCGCAGGGTGCTTCTATCCATGACTGGATAGCACTGATATACAAGTTAGGATGATGAGGCAGGTCGACTACTCCATCATGTTGATCATCAAGTCTTATCAAATAATAACTCGTTGTATAAGGTCCAAGCTGCTCCAAAACATAAGGAACATCTATATGTGAAGGCGATGGTTGAGAAAAAACTTCAACTAGTTGTATCCCATCTGATTCTTCACCACACTGCTTTTTCAAGTCCTTATTACAGATACTCAGATACAATTCTGACTGATCATATGAAAACTCTAATTGTTTTTCTTTACAACTTTCATAAGTCTCAAAATAAACACTCCCCTCACTGGACACATCATAGACGAAATTCTCAAAAATATCATACGTTGGATTTTCAACAAGAGTCTAGTAATCATCATTGCCATCTATGTCGGATATGAGAGATTCATCATCACTGGTATCAAGTCCCTGGCTACACTCTTCATTCTGCTCAAAACAATCTTCTTCAAAAAGCTGGGTTTCAAAGATATCACATGGGACCCAACATTCCAAATATTTGTGATCCAGTGGAGAGCATGGAGGACTCTCATCACAGAAAAATTCTAAGATTGGATTTTCAATTAAAGTCTCGTAGTTGTCATCCATCTCAGAAGAAAGAGATTCTTCCTCACTTGTATCACATCCCTGACTATATCCCTCCTCATGATCATAGTCATCTTCTTCAGAAAAAAGGTCACAAGGTAGTAAACCTTCCAAACTATCATCATTATGCTCATTTGTAGGTTTAGTACAAATTTTTTTAGTGAGGTTATCCAATTGTTGATTATAATATTCAACTTGACACCGGGTTTCTGTGGTGACAAGATGGAGCTGTCCAACTGCATTAATGTACTCAGGCTCTCTTGAATATTGTTTTTCCTCTCTCCAACTTTCTCTAGAAATATCATGCATGTCACCTACATAGTTTATGTACTCAGGATTTCTTGATGATGCTTTAGGACCACAACCCTCTGGAAAACCATGCTCCTGAACATAGCATGCATAATAGTAGGAAGATTCTTCATGAAGGTCTTCACATGCCCTAAAAAATGGTGTGTAAGTTTTAACCATGTTAGCAGCCTCTAACTGATGAGGCGGCCTCTGTTCATGGCTGGGATTTCTTCTTTGCCATGTTGGTTTTGCAGGGAAGGTTCTAGGAGGTGGAGGAGGTTGAGTTCTTTTAACAGTTATGACCCGATTCTGAACCTCTTTAATCTATGCTAAGTACTTCCTTTCCATGTCTTGCATTTTTTCTGTTAAGTCCATGAGCTTCTTCTCATATGCTTCATTTTATGGCTCTTTCTCTTTAGGTTCAACAGTTTTAAGAGGAGTTGATGATCTAGAGTAACCCTAGATGTTTGACTCTCCTGAAGACTGCATATTCTTATCAATTTTAATGGCCAAATTCTGAGCTTGAAGTAATGTGGTCAGCTCCTTGTCTCTTATATGGTATTGGATTTTGCCACTTAATGCTTCTATATAATAGTCCAGAACAGAAGCTGCTAGAGGAAAATAATTAGCAGTGATGGAATTTGCTAATTCAGTGAACCTATTGTTGAATTCGTCCATTGCTTCAGTTTTAGACTTCTTTATGCTGGTCAAAGCTGCTACTAGATGTCTAGGCTCCTTTCTACTGCCAAAATTTCCAAGGAAAGCAACCTTGAAGTCTGCTAAGGTGGTGAAAGAATTGTCCGGCAAATTATCCTACCAGTTGGCAGCCTTGCCATCTAAAGACAAGGAAAACAAGGTCATGTAAACATATTCATGCCTATCAATACCCTTGACATGGGTACCATAGTGTCTGGTGAAATTCCTGATATGCTGTTCAGCAGAGAGGGAGGCATCGGTGCCATTATATGTCATAAGATTGTCGATAGCCTTATCAGGGATATCATGAGGATGACCTGCTATCTGAGCAAAGTTAAGTTGAGTAAAAAACTCACCCATTGGATTAAGCAAACAGTTATTATTTTGAAAATTTTCTAAGTTTTATGGAAATAAAAGATGGATGTCTGAAACAGACTCAGATCCAAGTTCTGCAAGGGTCCTGTGAGAAGATAGTTTGTTTAATCTCCTCCTATAGACCTTTTTGGGGTCAGGGATGAAATCGAACAAACCTACAGAGTTTCTTCTAGTGGAATACCTTGAGGTGTTAACTGACAGTGGAGTCACCAGGTGGACTTAAGTCTAATTTTGGAGGGTGATTGGACTAAAAATATACCAAAAAGGGAAAAAGGTAAAAAAATAAAAGAAACAAAGGTTGTCCAGGAACAAAAATATTTTTCCACGGCAACGGCGCCAAAAGATGTTGTCCGTCGATTGCACACTAGCAGTAGAAATCTTCTGAAAGCTATCTCCTCACTTGAGAAAGTGGGAGAGGTGTGACCTTGGGGGCAAGCACAAAGCTAGGTACTGTCACCTACTCCTAGCTCCTCCGTTTAGGCTAACTCCTAACGAAGCCAAGGGGGTAGTCTCTAACAAAGAGTTTTCTATGGCTCAATGTTTTAAGTTAATTTTTACATGTTTCGGATGCGAATGGGTGTTGTTTAGGAGTTATTGTGATTTAAGATGATTAATGTGATGAATTGAACACAAGAGAAAGCAATCCACATTGCTATCACCGGAATTGAAAGATAGACAAATATTTGAGAAATTCATGAAATAGATAAAGCATTCACAGATATGATTTAGAATCAAACATTCGATGGACAAATGGCCCAGATTATCAACAATGCTAAAAGATAGAACCAGTGCCTATGGATTCAACTTCTCAGAGATGCTTTGTGTATAAAAAGATGTGAATCCCAAAAGATTCCAGTGAATGTTAGGTTTTGCAACTGCTCTTGGTAAGTTTTAAGAGTTTTTTATTTGTGATCTTCACTTATGGTAGCTGTATGTCCTAACCGGTAATACCTTCAGTGGCTCCGTTCGAAGACATGATAGACCTGTCTGGGGTCAAAGGTAAGTGTTCAATAACTTAACCACCAGTGCCTAGATTGGGTAGCCCAGCGCCCACACTTGAAATTTTCCCACATGCCTCGGTATTTATCGAACAACGCCGGTGCGTTGGTTATGGGGAAAAGTTTTAGTTAAGTTCCTCTTGTGGGCTTTAGAGATCGAATGTCATTTCTGGGTATTTCTATTTAAGATCAGTCAGAGCATACTTCGGCAATGAGGCAAGGGAGTTAATTAATTAAAGGGGTGTGTGTGTTGAAGATTTTATTAAATTGATTAATTAGACTCTCCGACAGAGAGCGCTCTTGACCTTGTCTTATGACGAAGGTTCAAGAGACTTAGCTAAACTATATGCTTGATGCAAGGATATGCAGTGGGAATGCTCTCCAATAGAGAGTGCTTTTGACTTGGATTACGGCAAGTTCAAGAGAATTTCAAGATTAAATGATTAACTTATTAAACAATGAAAATACCACTCTCCGATAGAGAGCACTCTTGATCTACAAAGTGAGATTCAAGAGATTTCTACTTTAAACAGTTGAATTACTTATGAAAGATACAAAAATTTAAAAGATGAAGTAATCAACCTAGTTAATGAAACAAAATGGGATAATCTAACAAGCAGTATATACTTTGCAAAAAATGAAACTACTCTAAATACTCAAAATAAATCTAAGCTAAGAACAAAAAACACTCTTCCCCAAATGGGGAAGAAAAACCAAGTATGGGAGGCCCTATCCCACTTAGCCTTGTTTTATTAATGAAGTACAAATGCCTTTGGAACTTAATCCTTGTCAGGACCTTTGAGAACTAACTTAAGTAAAATGAAAAACTCTTATGAGTTTGTACAAAGGAGAATGACTTTCTTTTTGGCTTTGGATCCTTGTCTTTGGATCTAGTTCTGCTTGCTCTTTCTTGTTTGGTTTTGCTTTTGGTTCACCAGTGGATAAGAGCTCTAAACAAGGAATAGTAAGAGTGTTAGGAAACCAATTTTAACCTATGATTCGAAAAGATTAAGTGGATGATAAGACAAGTTCCTTATGAGATGAAATAAAAGATCAAAACAATGGAATGAGACCCAAAATCAAAACTTGGAAAGGATCATGCAAGCTCACTGTTTTTTATGTAAAATGCACGATTTTTGACGAAACGACTTGGGACTTTTTGCGAATTTAAAATTAAAGATTTTTCTAACATTTTAGGCTAATTTCCAGAATATGGAAAATAACAGAAAATTGGAGAAAATCAGTAAAAAGCAGCAAGTACAAAATTGCACGTTTTTTGAGAAAAAGTAAAAAAAAAATTTAAAAAAAATTTGAAAAATTTTCGAAAATTTTCTAATTTTTAATGAATTTCCAGAATTTAGAATTAACAGAAAAAGTCAAAAATCAGCCCAAAAAATAGCGAGCTTGAAATGGCATACTTTTCGAGAAAAAGTCAAAAAATTAAAAAAAATAAAATGTTTGAAAATTTTGAAAGTTTTAATGAATTTCCAGAATTCAGAATTAATGGAAAATACAGAAAACCAGCAAGCCTAAAAAAAATAGAAAATTTGCGCATTTTTCAAGAAAACTCATGCATGTTTTTCAAGGCAAAAAAGAAACATGGATTTACAAACTTGAAATGAGACTAGGATCTTAGATCTAGTAAAAGTTAAAGATTTGAAAACAGTAGATCTAAACACAACAAGTAGATCAAAGTATGAATCTTTGATCTAGTTTAGCCAATCATAATGCAAGATCTAGAAGTGTAAATAAATTGAAAATACTTTCACTACTTGTAAAGCAAATCAATAGGATAAAACCTATAAAAATGTAGATCCGCTTTGTAGTAACCAATGTAACCAATAGATTTTTTGAAGTTTGTGGTTTGATGGATGAGGCAAGCAAGCCCTTCGTTTCTTGATTTCTTAAAGTAGAAGACTCCCTTAGGCACCTATAGAATGAATGCATAAACCAAACAAGAGCTCTTGTGTTTGGGACCTGAAAGCCACAAAACTTAAGAGAAAAGCATAGATCAAATAATATTGTGCTAGATTGTTAGCATTTTAATCACAAGATCATATACTTAAGAATGAAAAGAAATGAACTAAGAATGGTATCATATTGAACAGGATAAAACTCCCACATGGACCTCCAAAGTCTTGTTGCTCTATTCAAATTCAAAAAATATTACAAATTTTTCTAGAGTGTACTTGCACAAATTCTCCATCCCAATAAAGTTGAAAGAGCCTCTATTTAACAAATGAGAGAGTGCTAAAACCCTAAAACCAAAAAACCAACCCTAACCAGCTTAGCCACCTAACAAAGAGCCCAGACCTAAACCGGAGAACCGGGAATGAGGGGAGGCCTCCACCCAGAAAAGGTTCCCCCACTCCAAACCTGTGCACTAAAAACAAGCCAAGGATGAGGCCACACGTGTGATGACACCCTCATGGGGAGAGAGGGGTGTGAATAGCTTAAGCAGGCATCTGGATGTAGGTAAGCTCATCCTTTAGGTCTGGCAGGAGCTTGAGCTAGGTTTGGGAAGCCCACTGATGGTGCAAGCTTCAGTCTTCACCTCAATCAAATCACCGAACCAATGAGTGCTCTCCATCTCATCTTTAGTTGGAGATGACATGTCTGCTAACTGATAATAAATTAATTTCTCTCTAAATGATGACTGAAGCTGAGTTATGATAACTCCAATCAATATAAATGCTCCATGAGATGTCATTTAGCCTTTTATTTCACTGAATTTGGATTAATTTGGAGAGTTTTAATTTTCTCCAAAAAAATAATTTTTTAATAAAAAATCATTTTTTTACTCAAAACTGACTTTTTTGAGTAAAAGGGCATTATGTGTCCAATTGTTGATCTGAAAGTTTGTTTTGACTGGCTGGCTGATCGAGAATGATTTTTGGCTTAAGTTTAGAGCCTTC
This sequence comes from Pseudotsuga menziesii, assembly GCA_001517045.1. Classification (NCBI taxonomy): domain Eukaryota; kingdom Viridiplantae; phylum Streptophyta; class Pinopsida; order Pinales; family Pinaceae; genus Pseudotsuga; species Pseudotsuga menziesii. The sequence continues at coordinate 303,441 of LPNX010313744.1, forward strand.
AATCACTGAATTCGGAGCCCAGATGACTTATTTACCACAAACGGTTTTTTTCCATTTAATTTATGGAAAAATTAACCCAAAAAACTTAGTAAAAAAATTAAAAAATTAAAAAAAAAAAATTTCCCCCGTTCGAAAAAGATTTTTTAATTTTTTTTTATATGTCCAGATGACTTAGAACATGACCATGATCTATCTAAATAATTCCTAGTAGGTTTATAACACTCAGTTGGGCTCTAATAACCCCCCAAGGCCCAGAATGCAACATCAGGCATTCCAGGTTTGGAGGAAGCGAGAGAAAACCTCATCAATTATACTCAGTTGAAGGAAAAGCATAATCGTCAGGGGAAAAAAACTCCCTAGAATACCCTATTTGAGATTCTACGTCTTAGGAGACCGAACCACTCAAAAATATCCTACTAACACATTTTATTACAAACCCCGTGGGGCCATGGTCAAAATTATTCAAATAAAAAATTGACTAGCCAATATTGGCTAGACAAGCAGACGGATCAACTGATACACTGGAATCAGACTTTGAACAAGTTTGTCAACCAGCGGATCCTCAGGTAACCCAACTATGGTACAAAAAAGTTGGTAATAGGTCCATGCACCGAAGTTTTATGCAGTAGAGTGGGCATCATGTATTGGATTTTTAGGTGCATTTACTTGCAGTTGTTTACTGGTTTGTCTGCTACAGAGGATGGAGCACTTAGTCATTTGACACATTTTCAACACAGACAATTTGATTTAGGGCTTCCACTTTAGGAGATCACTTCACAAGCTGCTCAAAATGTGCCCATATTTTCAAATAATGCTTCTTATTGCTGTTTCTATGCACAATCCACCCAGATTTACTGCTACAAAAAATTAGAATGCTCAAAATGCTTCCAGACTTGAAAATTATGCCTTTTCGTCGCTGTTTTTTTATGCTCGGACTTGGGGAGACCTGGAAGTGTTGTGATTTTATTGCCGCTTTCAAGTACAGGTTTAATAGATCATCAGTTTTACAAGATATATCTTCAAAACCATCATGAGTGTAATATATCGTCAGTTTTGTAGCGGAAGAGCAGAAGCAACTCTCTAACCTAGAACTTGATATGTTCTTGAATGCAATAGTATACAAACATATAAGAATATTTTAGTAAATCGTAATGAACTCCAACATGTTATAGTTGTAGCTATCATATATCCAAAACTTCGATAAATGGAGCACGTGCTTGGATAAATGGAGCATGTGCTTGGAAACTAGAAAGGAGGTGCTTTTTTCCACTACTAGCCAAGCTGCAGCAAAACAATCTCTGTAACACTGGAGTTTAAAAATTCAAGAATTTTTTTATTTTTCACAGGATCTGTTTTATGAGACCATGATACATTTCCGGTTACAGGGGATACGTTTCTATGATGGATTCAAATTAGATCCAATCTGGATACATATCGGATATGTGGATCCATGGATCCCTACAAACTGAGCCAAATATAGGCAAATTGGCAGGAGCCAAATCTGGCTTCAGAAGCCAATATGAAAGGCAAAGGTCATTATAAACTGCGCCTGATTGTAAAAAAAAATTAAAGCATGTTTTTCAGGGTGTCCACAGGAAGAATTAAGACAACTGGTAAAGCCCAGAGATCCCACCAAACGTGCTCAGATGCCCAAGTTGAGGCATGCGTAGGAAGCCCACAAGCAAAGAGAAAAGATCTTAAACCCTCCTAAAGGGAAAATGCACCAGAGGGGCCGTCAAAGAGGTAGCCATCACGATCAAGGGAAAAATCGGGCCTCAGACATCATTCGGTCAGGAAAATAACACAATAATTATAATAGAGTAAAAAAATGGTGTATCGGGTAACAAAGACTATATTTACAAAGGTTTAAGGGTTAACATTTGCTGAGTTAGCCAAAATTTAATTAAATTTTCCCAACCTGAAAATTTCTTTGAAATATCGACCAGGTTTTTCAAGATTTAATGCCAAATTTTGCTCAGCGTCAAGTGATTCCTCATACTAATAGTTCAACACAATTTGTTCTTAAGCGTTTCCCTATCTGCCTAATGGTAATTGGATTAAGGAGCTTATAGCAATGTTCATAGATATTAGGGTTTTTTAAAGATAAGTTGATAAAACCTTGTATTTAGGTGGGGCAAAGTACGTCGCCAAAAGCTTCACGGCTTGCAAAGGCATTGGTGCAGAGTCCTTTATCTCGATGATAACCAAATTCACATGCACAGAAAACATTAGATCCGGTGCAGATTAGGGTCTGTAAAATCACAAAAGCATAAAACCACAATTAAAGATCTATGAATTGTAAAGCAAATAAGAATCTATGAATTCCAACATTATGAAAATAAAAATAAAATAAATGCATACCTGGTAACTGCCGAGGGCAATGTAAGATCTGTAAACAATGCAATCTTGATTGATTTTTCCTTTGATAGGCCATGGACATCGCAATCGTTAATGGCCGCCTGGTAGGATCCCAAGCAGAAATTGTTCCTCAGGGAGAATAAGGCATCTGGATCACTTACTTTCACTCTATACCGATCGATAGACATGACCAAATGGACATAAGACTTGCACTACCACGTTTTCTTGGTTCTGGAATGAAAGTAACCCACTTTCAATTTTTTTCTCGAAAACAGGAACCGAATTTCGATTTTTCTTCTACACCCATGTGAGCTTTGTGGATTGGTCCTTGAAATAAAAATGTGTATTGGAGGGTAAAAGTAGAAAGAAATGATGCATTGTGTCCGAGCATTTGGAAAGTGTAAATACCTACTATGTCTTCCAATCCTGTTATTAGGGTTATATAATAACTGGCGCATTATATATAATATTATCCAAATGCTATATCTTTTCAAGCAGTAAGTCCTTTTCTTATTAGTCCCTGCCCTTGGGCTACTATGGACTATAGGAATTGTCTTGCCATTTTTTCAATTCATATGCATGATTACCAAAACAAGTTAGGCTAAGTTTTCCATTGCATTTTATTAAGATCGCTTTTTATGTACCAATTTATATACTCCACGCTTTTTATCATCCAATCAGTAAATTCATCCTCTTATTTGGCATTTTCTCGAGGCACAATGCTACTATTGGATTAAAAACTTAGGCTAAACAAGATATTATCGATGTTTTTTTTTATGAAACTAGACAATTCTAGAGATCGTCCTAGCATTACTTCCCTAGCGTTAAATGTTAAGGAGACATAAGATTATGTTGAGGTTGTGTTGGTGCATGCCTTGGAGTTGTTATGTGGAAGTTTTGTTTGTGCCAAGATGCCAGCAACCCGCCACAAGTCTTCAGGGCTACCAGCAACCTGCCACATGTCTTCAACCAACCTACCAGCAACTTGTCATGCATCTTCAACAAACCTACCAAAATCCCGCCACACGTCTTAAATGCTACCACACGTTTTCAAGGCTACCTATACTACTACAATCCAAAGGGTGGCTAAGGATGCTGCAGCTTTTTCTCCTAGTCACGGGGTTCTCCAAATCGGTCTTTGGGTAAAATCTTGTGAAGGTGAGGAAGGAACATTGAATATGTTTTAACGGAGAGTACCAAGAGAAACATATATCACCTGTAGAAACTGAGATTTTAAATTTTGGGGAAATTGATTGTAGAAGAGTTGCATGCAAATCCAAATGCTAGCTACAGCCTAAGAATCAGGAGCCTTCCTTATGTCTAAGATTCTTCGGGCAGTAACAACAATTTCCTTTGCACATTTCAGGTCTCGGAAGCTGAAAAGCAAGCGACTGCAAATCCGACAATACCAATAACTGGTGGTAGTTCTTCAACCATACCATTATTCTTATCATCCTAAATCTCCTCAACATTAATACTGTTAGATTTTTTTTGAATAAATTTACGTGCATGGCTGAGTTCTCTAGGAAGTAAAAACAATTTCCTCTACACATTTCAGGTCTTGGAAGCTGAACTGCAAGCAACTGCAAATCCAATAATACAAATAACTGCTGGTAGTTATTCAACCGTCCCATTCTTCTTATCATCCTAAATCTACTCAACATTAATACTGTTAGATTGTTTTTTAATAAATTTGCGTGCATGGCTGATTTCTTGTTGTAATTATTCCTTAGCTGAATATCCATACGTCGAACAGTTTTTATCGACTAACTGCAATATATAAGCTTATATCGAAGATACAAAAAAACTAAAAGGAGGTGAGTGGCAAAAAATATATTTACATCTATAGGTGTTAATATCTTAAAATTTTGGGTGGCTTACTATCTATGTTTTTTTATTTATGGACTAGGATGAGACAAGTGTATTGTGTAGATTGATTCAATGGTAGTTGTTTGAAATTCAAAATAAACAATTTAAAAAAAGAAACTCTGAGTTATCCATACCTAGCTACATATTATCACGAACATTCTTCATGTTATCCATTTCTCAGCTATAAGTTATATATATATGTGTGTGTGTGTGTTTTTATCTCACATTCTTCTCTTATTTCCATGAACTGTTGGTTATCAATTCATCGGCTACTAGTTATTTTTTATATCCCTTTTTTTTATAATTGTTTATTTCAAATTTTGAATGACTGCCATAGAATGAATGTCGACAATACACTTGTCTCATCCTCATCCATAGATGAAAAAGCATAGGTCGTAGTCCATTGACATTAGTAGTGTAGGTTCAATTGTAAACATTTTGGCTCCACTGCCAGGGACATCTTCAAATCCTTGCAAATATGTGCATTGGGCTATGACATCTAATGAGATTGAATTTATTGTGTTAAACTTTTCTAATCTTGCCTAATGACTCCATGATTTCAAGTTACCACATTAGATGATTTGAAGAGGTGCATGCACATACACTTGACTAACATTTTGTTACCCATGTTGGAGCACCCAGAAAAGTTCTTCTATCAAAGTAGGGGTGACATTAGTTTTCAAACCCCTTTAGCAAGGAGTATTGTTCTCTCTACTTCATCTATAATAGTTACCCAGTATTTGATAGTTCCAGATTCTCCTCATTCTGATACTTTTGTTGTTTTGGTTATTAGTATTATTCCTATTGTAGTTCTGGTCAAAATTCCAAATACCAATCAGATGGTTGCAAGATGGATTACCACCACATACACCCCATTGGATTTCTCAGTCATTCAAGGGAAACCACATGATCTTCTTGTTGGGTATAGAAAGATGTTTCCCAAATATTAGGCTAACAATGTTGTGCAAGTTGAAGACCAACAAACATAGTTCTTAGAAGTTACGTAAGATTTTGAGGTGGAGCATGAATATGTGTTGATGAATGTTTCCATCCAGACATTAGAGGGAAAGGCCCATTACTGGTACAAATATCTTGTTGCAAGAAGTATTAAGGTTGGTCAAATTTCAAGAAAGTCTTTATGAAAAAGTGTGGTGAAAGGGTTGACAATTGCTTCTTGTTGGCTTATTAGCCAATTGGTATACAAATGAGAGAAAATAAGACTGTGCAGGAATTCAATTCTAGATTCTCAAGGATCTTGGGATGGATCCCCCAACCAATATGTCCAAGTAATGGCACCATTCCGGTATTCTACATTAATGCTTTCATGTCATATTTTGTTTTTTTTTCTAAGGGATAAAGATCCACAAAATCTTGTTGCTGCACAAGATTAAGACCTCACGCTTGAAAGGAATCTCAATGCAGCTGGGAAGAAAGAGGATCCTAAGTGTATATGATCACCAAAGTATATGGAAAAGGTGTGATAGACTCCACGTTATCAAAACCTTAGGATGATAGTTTGAGCCACTTTATTAAATAATTTGATAAGTTTGGAGGTGTTATGCAAACTTTGAGCAATAAAGTGATTAAAATGAAAAGAAATCAAGGATCCAACTTGGTCGTCTCTCCTTTCCAACCTAGGGGAGAAACAAAGAAGGCCTTTTCTACTAGATAAAATAGGTGCAGATCAGAATTTCTTGATTGATTTTAAGCAAACAATTTTGATGCCAGCATCCCTCCATATGCTTGGTGTAAGGTTTGTCAAGCATCTCAAGAAATATAAGTGCAGTTTATTTGAAGATTGATGAATGATTTTCAGGGGGGATTTAGTATGAAAAGGTACCAAATGAATTATATGAAACATTAAATGTATATAAACAAATGAAGGTGAACAAATTTGTGCTCAATCTCTGGTTGGTCCTGGGAAGGTTAAATTTCTCATGTGTTTGTTGAAACACTCATCCTATTTTCTTGTCAAAGATGAACGAATCTCAAACAACCACCTACTCTATGTCAATTGATGGTGGTTGTCTTGAGCTCAATCAAACAAATGATAAATGGCCTCATATTACTGATTGTAATCCTAGAATAACAATAGATATTGGGATACCTAGCTCAAGAACATTGATTTTATAAAAATATAACCATAGGGTTTGGGCAAGGGAACTCTTACCTTTTGGACAAGTGTCATTGGTGTAGCAATAAGACTATATCCTGTTTTGTTTTCTTGAGTGTTGATGATGACCATGCTCTTTTCCAATTGTTAGAACCCATGGATTTTGGCTTCGACAATGAGACTTGACAATAAGAGGTTCAACCATGAAGTTTAATAAATAAGCCCTATGGTGATTGTTTTTTAACTAGGCTTAACCTTCTATTGTTGTTCTCACTCAAACTTTAAATTCCATGATTTATTACAAAGTTTGCAACCTATGTGATATACCATCACATAGTTCTAAAACTTATTTTGCATTCGATGTGTGTTATTTAATGAATATTTATCTTGGTGCAATAATCTATCAAATTGTTTCAAACTTTCAAGATTTAAGAAATTTTTAGGAACAATCATACCTTTGGACTTGTGCAATGTCATCACATCCCTTTAAAATTTATGTTCAATATGATATGTTCTGCGTTATCCACAATTTGTTTTAATGTAATATGTCACACATGCATTCCACTTTTGTTTTGAAAGTACAAGGGATATCATGCTACCCATTGGAGGGTATGAAGCATGGAGGATGCTTGTAGGACCTCAACACATCATAAGATAACCCCAAATAAATTTCCTATCCCACACTACCCTCCAAATCAAAATACTTTTGATTAACTATACAATAGGAAATGAAAAATAACTTTTCCAAATCGAGGAAGCCTCATATTTTGATTTTGTTGTCATTGTTCTTCATCAAATAATATTTTCTTCACTTTAACAACATCTCTATATAATGTGCTTAGTTTTTCACCTAGACAATCTAGCACAAGTAGAATTTAAATGTAATCTATTTGGGATGCTAAAGTGGATGCAATTTTCATCCATTTTAGCATCATCGTGATATAATCCACCTAGTTTTGCACCTAGACAACCTAGCATAAGGATAATATAAATGAAATTGATTTGGGGTGCTAAAGTGGACACAGTAAATGTGATTGATTTTATGATAATGGCATTCACAATGATGTGATTATATGATGATGATGATGATGATGATGATGACAATGTTGTTGTTGATGATGACAATAACAATGATGAAGATGATGATGATGATGATGAGATGAATGATGATATAGATAATGTTTATGAAGATGATGGCAATGAAAATGAAGTTGAAAATGATGAGATTATATGATAATGGGCATTTTCCTCTATGTTTTCAATCTCTCTTTTACTATGTAAAATAAATCTCATGGGAATCAAACATTGGTCAATAGTGTAGCATAATGCTGGAAGATTTGATAGGGGACATAAAACTTGAACAAATAATTTCTTTTTTCCTTGAGAGATGTCCACTTATAAGGCCAAATATGTAAAAACATTTGATCCACTTCTTCAAAGTAACACTATGAGCATAATCGAAATGCTTGTTGTTTCATTCCATTTTAAACCAAGACCAAAATGTCCTTAAGAGTACAAAGAAATTTAGCTTTTGTGTTAAGATTGATATCCACTTATGGTGCCTTGGATGTTCTTGGTAAAAATGAGGGTATGGATGGGGGGGTTGTTAAAAGCAACCTTGTAGGGTGACATTTTGGTAGCACCATGATAGATGGTATTGTACTACCTTTCTACAATGGGGGTGTAGGGGGGGGTGTGGGGGGGTTGGGCGTGGGGAACTACTAAACCCAATGGCCATTTCAGTAAATGTAAAACCCAATGGCTAATAATATTTTTATGGTCAACACCTCACAACTTCTATTGCTTGTTATTAAATCCAATATCTCAAGTCCTGCAGTATCCGTAAGTATTATGACATGCATCATCATTGTGGACATCGATGTTGTCATCATCATCATCATCAATGCCATATGGTACATCAACATCATATTGATCATCATCCTCATTGTCATCAGAATTGTTAACATTAATTACATCATCAATAAAATCAGCGTCATCATTGTCATTATGGTCACTCATATGCCATTGGTGTTATTAATCACTCATCGACATTAGGATTACTGTCATGTAATTGTTAAGGTCATTTCTATGTCATTACAGTCATTTTGATGATAAAGGATTATTTAGATGTCGTTACATACATTTAGGTGTCATTATATTCAATTAGGATCCAAAAGTGATACCACATGCATAATCATCATTGACATCCACATCGACATCATCATCATATAATAAATCAACATCATTGTTGCTATTGTAGTCATCATCAATATAATTGCGATAATAATGAGCAAGGAGCCCTAATACCTCACAAGAATGGATTATATAGTCGTATACTTATCAAATCATAATTATCATAATGCATCATCATCATGTCGGTAGGGTCTATCAAATGTTTTTGGGGACACTCAAATGCCATTAGAGCAATTTAGGTGACATTAAGGTAATTTACCGCTCATTAGGATTAATCAATATATAAAAGTGTCATGATTACGATCATTTAGGTACCACTATGATAAATCAATATCCAAAAGTACTATCACATGAAGCATGATCATTGACATTGACATTGATATATCTGTCGTTATGTCAAATGTTTTTCGAACACAATTCCCAGGTCTAAACCTAGTGCAATTCCTAGAGTGATTCCTTTCAAAATTTCTGCCATTATTCCAAACGTTATACTTGGATCTATACCTAGCGCTATGTTGGATGTTTTCTAGGTGCAATTCCTGGCTCTATAATTGGCGCTATGTTGGATTCTTTTCCTACTAAAATTCATGGCACAATTCCTGCCGCTAACCCTAGATTAATATATGGTGCTATGTTATTTACGACATTTTTTTGAAGTCTATTCTTGGCGTTATATGGGATGTTTTTTGGGATGCTAATTGGGAAATTAATTTGGATGCTAATTGGGATGATAATTGTGATGCTAATTGGGACGTTGATTGGGATGTTAATTAGCATCCAAAATAGCGTCAACTTTTAAAAAGAGACGCTAATTGGGATGCTAATTCAGACGCTAATTGGGATGCTAATTGGCCCGAACCCATTATACTATGAAATGAGAACTTTATACTAAGAACGAGAACTCTAGCCGTAAAAACGATGATTTTTGCATAAAAAACACAAAAAACACACTCCAAATAGAAAAGTGTTGATACCAGTATACACGTTTTTTTTGGGGGGGGTAAAAAATAGAGCCATGGCCTAAACATGCCATACTGTTGTTTACAAAAACTTTTAAATCAACCCCTAAATTGTAAAAAGATGTTTTTGTTCAAGGGATAAATTACAACTTTTTTGAAACTTGCATATTAAACAAAAACAAATCTTTCATAAATAATTTCAGCACTCTAACCATTAAAATCAAACAAATTATGATGTGATTCATAATGAAGTCATATATTAGACCTTACAAGAACAAATTATTCATATAAATTGTCAAAAACTCATTTATAGTTTCAATTACAAACATCATACTGATAAAAAACATCTAAAATGTTTCATGTGAAATTATTTAAACTCATCTATGGGTCTGACACCCCATCATAATCTATATTTTTTTGCAAATGAGAAATTGGATATAATAAAAAAAAATTAAACCCCTCACCCCATTACATTACATTAAAAAGAAAAATTAAACACCCCCACTCCTAACCCTTAAACCACCAACAACACTACATTTGCAAAATTTAAAACACCCCCCTCTAACCCTCTAAATCCCCCAACAACATTATATTCTAAAAATGACATAATATATTGATATAATGTAATGTATAATATAATATAATGACAATATTTTAAAAAAATAACATAATATGTTGATATAATATAATGTAATGGCATAAGTGCCTTGGATTATAATGGCATAATGCCATGACATAATGTGCCTTGGACGAATGCTATTTCAACAACTTATTGTGCATAGAAGAGGTTGTTCTATTTCAGGATGAGCACACTATGACAGAAACCTCATTATATTTAAAAAATGACATAATATATTATATAATATAATGTAATGACCATATTTTAAAAAATGACATAATATGTTGATATAATGTAATGACATAATGTGCCTTGGATTGTAATGACATAATGCCATAATGAAATGTAAAAAAATGACATAATATATTATATAATATAATGTAATGACCATATTTTAAAAAATGACATAATATGTTGATATAATATAATGTAATGACATAATGCCATAATGAAATGACAAATTGTGCCTTGGAAGAATGCTATTTCAACACCTTATTCTGCATAAAAGACGTTGTTCTATTTCACAATGAGCACACTATGACAGAAAACTCATTATACTTAAAATAAATAAATAAAAGATAAAATTTATTGATATAATATAATTTAATCACAATATTTAAAAAAAAATGGCATGATATAATATAATGTATTAATATAATGTAATGGAATAATGTGCCTTGGATTGACATGACATAATGTAATGTCATAATGTGCCTTGGAAGAATGTTATTTCAACAGCTTATTTTGCATACAAGAGGTTGTTCTATTTCACGATGAGCACACTATGAAAAGAACCTCGAATGCGTGTTCAGGAGGATTTGGAAAGGGAAATTAAAACAAGATCACAAAGTCCACAAGACCACTGACATTAGATTTTTGTTTCTTGTATTAGTATTATATTCTTGAAATAATCTAATGAATTTTCTATATATCACAAATTCCACAATATCACTCTCATTATATTTTTGTTTATGGTTTTCATAGTATATTCTTGGAATTAAGTAATGAATTTCCCTGAAGTTGGAGCATGATGATAGCGGTTAATTATGTAATGAATTTCCTCAGAGTTGGAGCATGACGAGAAAAGTTAATGGAAATCAATCACAAGTATTGGTTGATGATAGAAACTAAAGGCAATAAATCATAACTATTGTTTGCATTGAATCATATCACAGATTTTTGTTGAATCATTGAGCAAGCTTATATTTAAATCCTGGCTTGCAGTTTCATTTGTATACGTCCTTCTAATCTTCCAATGGCTTCTTCTTCTAGGTCTGCGTCCATTTATTATACTTCTTATCCCCAGTACGACGTTTTCATCAACAATCCAGGACATCTTCGATATTATTTTGAATGCAACGCATAAGCTTCAAGCTTCTGCAACATAGGTTAATCTAGATGTTCTGGTGGATTACAGATTAAGCATTAATGTTTATTTAACTACCTTCTACTTTTTTATANTGTTTTGTGCTTTTTGTTTCAATGTTTTTGTTTTGTGTGATGTTTTGTGATTTTGTTTAAAAAATAATAATATATCTCAATTTTAAATTATTAAAAACTCTTTACATAAAACTTCACCGAACAACTTGAAAAAAATGTAACCTATCATTCAATCGTCAGCCATCGTGCTCCACTAAACCATTTTAAAAAATGTTATCTATGATGTAATCGTCAGCACTAGTTTCATTATGGCCCTTTTCTTGTTTTTTAAAATCTTCTCCGTCTATCTATTCGTCTGTTATAGCATCTGAAATGGACAACTAATTTGTTTTCTTTAACCTACATCTGGATTAACAGTATGGGCGGAGGGAGGAGGGAGGCGGGAGCGAAGCTCCGCTCCCTTGGCCACCAAAGAGCCGCCCCTTAATGGTGGCGCGATTCTGAGAATCACGCCACCATTGAGGGGAGGCTCTTTGTTGGCCAAGGGAGTGGAGGTCCACTCCCGCCTCCCTCCTCCCTCCGCCCATACTGTTAATTACCTTAAAAATTCTTTAATAAGGAGATGGTTGCGCAATGCCCTAAAGAGTGTAAATCATTTCTGAAAACCGATGCCTACCAAATTATTAATTTCCATTTGTAGACTGTGAAAAAACAACAATTTCCCAACCTTTGCCTTTAGTATCTCTCAATCATGTTTCATTTTTTTGCAAATCTGTCACGGATTCTACGGAATTCTACGAGAATGTTCTTGGATTTCAGCAAGTTAGGAGGCCATCTTCATTCGATTTTGAAGGAGCTTGGTAAGATATTTGGGTCAATATAGTCCTTTACCCAACATTACTGTCTGAATATAATATTTCATATATCTTCCGACGGATCTAAAATGTTGTTCATGTTCATCTTATTCGGTTACAATGTGGGGATTCATCTCTTGCAGTGCAGGTCTTGGGATGATCTCCCTAAGAAAACTAAGATCGATCCAAGAGATAACCAAATCGCTTTTCAGGTTTACTTAAAGTCCTATAGTCACCTTTGAGAGATTCTTACTATTATTCTAGAAGGATTTGCTTCATTTTAGAGATGTCGTGATCATTGTTACTATTTTTTCTCTCACAGTGCCGAGATGTTATTTTAGTGGAAAATAAATTGTAACAAATGGAAAAAAAATATGAAAAATGTGTTGTGGAAGATGAAGGGTTGTACATCGTCCAACTTTTCTTCCATGATCCTGATGGTTATATGCTCGAGATTTGAAACTGTGAGAATTGTCTTGTTATTTTTGTGTCCTCTTATGTGAGGTAAACCTCTATGCAGTTTGCTTTAGCTCAATATAAGCCAAAGGGGAGCTCCTTAGAAATCACTAGGTTCAAATGAATGTTCCTACACCACAAGTTGACATCGTTCATTTAAGTTATTAGCTGATTTTTTATTACACAACTATATTTTGGGAAGTTCTTTATGGTGTTTACTATATTTTGTGACAATAATGAACATGGCATCATGGCAAACAACATAAAAACAAAATTTAA